>CAKOAT010386489.1:0-10314 GCA_932364175.1 Eruca vesicaria subsp. sativa
GATAAGGTGAATAACTAATAGATTTAGGATAAAGATAAAGGTTCCTAGATTAACTTGTAATAGGAAAAAGATAAGAAGTTTCTATTGCATATATATAGAGATCAAAAGTGTAAGGAGATCTTAAGAAAGAAAGAAAGCAAAGGAAGATTAATAAAACAAAGAAAACGTTTTGTTAAACTTGTGTTCTTATTCTCTATATCAGGTGGGACGTGAAAACAGAGAAAACAAATGCATCGTGTATTGGAACGTTTTATTATATACCAGCTTTTCATTATAAAGCACAAGTGGGATTTGTAGAGAATGGCATCGATCTATGAGGTAAGCATGATGGCAAACGACTTCTCTTTATATGCATCATTCGTGGTTATGTCTATAGTGCAACTAAAAAAGTAAGAATGACTATCTAGTTGAGGCATGAGAAACGATTAATGCCGTTTAGTGAGAAGCCATGGCCCTCACCTCATGGCATTGGCACATGAAGGTGTGATCTCCTAAACTAAATGCCATGTTGTGTTTAAAAGGTAAATTTGACTATTCTTCTGAAATAATACAATAACTAGAACATGATCCGCCCGACCGGGCGGGTGTTTTGTTTTTATTTAATTTTTAGGTTTATATTAAATGATGTAAAATAAAAAATGAAGTATCAGTTAAATGGTTACAAATTACTTATGGGTTTAATTTGACAGAAGAATATCGAAAAATTTGATGTTTGATCCGCGCAAGTGTTTGTTTTTATATATTTTATAAGTGATAATATATATTTCTAAATTTACCCATTTAAATAATTGTTTAAAATGACATTTTAAACACACAATTTTATAGTTTATATTGAGTAATTCTATTTTATCTTATAAACTATCATTGTGTCATACTTATTTTAAAATATGACCCGCATATCTGCACAAATGTTTTTATTTTATTTTTATGGATCAAAATTTTATGATAATATATAACTAATTTTTTTTATTTACTATTTAAAATATATGGTCCTATATATTTCTACTTTTTAACTTTTATTATTCTGAATTTACCTTGAACTATTATTTATATAAAAATATACATAACATGATATGTTTATATTAATCTTTTTATTATATATTATATAAATGTTTCTTTTTGTGACTTTTATTTTAGTTATTAATTATAAATAATAAAAATATAATTATATATCTTTGAAAAAAATATTGTTCATTAACTATTTAAAGATATGTAGATAATTAATAAGAAAACAATCCTAAAAGGTAGGTTAATTAATATTGAAATTAATTATTATGTATATGGAATTAGTAAAACAATTTCTATATAATTTATTTATTTAATTACAAAAGGTATATATGAAAATAATTATTTTCATTAATTATTGTTGCCATAATTTTTTTAGTTAAAATTTGATTTTGGAAATGCATTAATTAAAGTGAAAAGACAAGAATCCTATAAAATAGGGTAATTAATAATTTCAGTGGCATAATATTGTAAATAACTAGAAAAACTCAGGGGTATTTTATATGGGTACTTCTCTTTTAATAATATAGATATAACAGCACTATCTGGTGGCAAATTGGTAATAACATTCGGAGTTTGTCATTAAAAATAGTTGGAAAAGAAAATTATTTGGACAGAAATTAAAAACAAAGGTTTTTTTTTATAACCAAATAAGAATGATTAAAAGGAGCCTCTTCACATATCAAATACGCTCTCGGCTCATTCACTACACTTCAGTCTTGACTACTATAAATACCCTCCGACTCCTACTCCTCTTCTCCACCAAACATCATATTCATACCAAAAGGGAACACTAGCTAAGACGATAATACTCACATTTCTAATAACTTTTAATCTATAAACCTTTATACCACAATCCAATCATGCACTCAACGTTAAGCGATGTGTTCATATCGCATCCCATTCATATTCCACTCTCAAACTTACCTGACTTCACATCCCTCCGTCACCTCCCAGACTCCTACACATGGACCCCCAAAGACGATCTCTTCTTCTCCGCCTCCTCCTCCTCCGACGAATCTCTACCGTTCATCGACCTCTCCGATCCTCACGTGGCCACTCGTGTGGGCCATGCTTGTACCACGTGGGGAGCCTTCCAGATCACAAACCACGGCGTGCCCTCACGGCTTCTCCACGACATTGAGTTCCTCACGGGAAGCCTTTTTCGGCTTCCCGTCCACAGGAAGCTCAAGGTGGCTCGGAAAGATGATGGTATCTCCGGTTACGGGGTTGCTCGTATTGCTTCCTTCTTCAACAAGCAAATGTGGTCCGAAGGTTTCACAGTTGTTGGCTCCCCATTTGACGATTTCCATAAACTCTGGCCCATGCATCACCTCAAATACTGGTATATATATCTACACTTGAATATTTTATACTAGATTCGTTTTCTTGTCTTACATACCGTGTAATAAAAAAATATTGCATATCTTCCTACATATATGACTATATGAGTTATGTCCACCTTCTCTTAAAGGAAAAAAAGTACGGATACGAGTATGAATAGTCAGAAAGAGGAAAATTAGAAACCGAAATATCTTGCCATGTCAAAGTTTAGTTAAAAGCACAATGAAAGCCGATAGACCCACCAAAGATTATATGTGTCTCAAAGATCAGTGGGGTGTCTGTATACTAGAGTAAGTAGTAACAAATAACAATGGCATTTATGGTAGGAAAAATAAAGCTGATGGATACACTAAAAGATTATGGCTGTCCCAGTTTTTGTATGAAGACTTGTATACGTTTTATCATCTAACTAATTTCACATCGATTCAACAGTGAAATTATTCAAGAGTATGAAGAACATATGCAAAAGTTGGCAGCGAAGCTGATGTGGCTAGCATTAGGCTCAATTGGAGTCGACGAAAAAGACATTGAATGGGCCGGGACGAGTTCAGACTTTCAAGGAGCTCAAGCAGCTATCCAACTAAACCATTATCCAATATGTCCAGAACCGGACAGAGCAATGGGCCTCGCAGCACATACTGACTCAACTCTCATGACCATACTGTACCAGAACGATACCGCCGGTCTCCAGGTATTCCGGGATGACGTGGGATGGGTCACTGTCCCACCTGTCCCTGGCTCACTTGTGGTCAACGTCGGTGACTTACTCCACATTTTGAGCAACGGTATATTCCCGAGCGTGCTTCACCGAGCTAGGGTTAACCACCTCCGATCTCGCTTCTCTATGGCTTACCTTTGGGGACCACCTTCTGATCTGATGATCTCTCCGATTCCCAAACTCGTTGATCCTCTCCATTCTCCTCTTTACCCATCTCTTACTTGGAAGCAGTACCTTGCAACCAAAGCTACTCATTTTAATCAGTCTCTTTCCTTTATTAGAAACTATCTGCCTTCAGACCAAATCTTTTGATGTTTACTTTTCTGCTTTCATTATTGTACAGCTTTCATCTGAGTTGTAATTAGTATTTTACTAGATGATACCCACGCGTATGCGCATGATGAGTTTTTATTATATTAATGTTTGTTCGATTTTAACATTTTGAAACACCATAATCTATATTGATTGTAAAATGATGAATACAAATGTTGGTCTTTTAAATGTATTACATGCTTGGACGTTCAAGGGTCCGTCGGTTTCGGTTCGATTGATTCGAATTTTCTAATTTTCCATATTATACTCTTCAGTCCCATTCGGGTTTTACTAATTATCGGATAAGATACGGTCCTGTTCCTACTGGATTCAGTTTGGATCAGAATAAAACCAAAATATGAAATCGTCCCAAAAAATATTTTTGAAACCTCAAAATTGATAAAAAATGTCTAAAAATTTAAATTATTCATAAATCTAATTTAAAATTAATTAAATTATTTAAAATAACTAAAGGATATTCATAATAAAAAATAAAACAAATTAAAAAAATATTTTGAATACAATAAAATATATAAATTACCTTGACATATAAAAAACATTAAATATTATACTAATTTCAGATATCTTCGGATCTAGTTCGGATTTCGGTTCGGTTCAGATTATAACTAAATCCCAAAGTACTAAGATCATAAGTATTGTTCGGGTAAATTATAATAGTTATATTGTGTATTATGGAGAAACAAATATTAGACGAATGATCAAATCTCTCATTTGTGATAATACACAATATAATAGTTATATTGTGTATTAGGTGATTGGAATCTTGTCATGATATTTCATTAAAATATTTTTAGGAATAAATATGAAAATTAAATTATTTAGTTTAAATGAAATATATATATATATATATATAGTGCTTCCAGTATTAAAAATTACTTTGATTTGAAGAAGTGTAATTCTCAAATTTTTAGGATCGAATAACATATAAGAAACTACCTATTTAAAAGCTAATTTGTATACAAATTATATAGATTAGAGTAGACACATAAATCAAAACTAATAAATTTTGTTAGTTTGTAATCATGTTTTAGGTAAATACTTCAAAACAACCATTTTATTTACTTATAAGGTATATAATTAAATGTTATTGAGATTGACACACACACACACATATATATATATATATATATATATATATATATATATATATATATATATATGTAGTATATTTTAAAATTTTATTTATTCTTCATATTTTCTACTCATATGATTTTATTAACATTTTTATATTTTCTCTAACAAAAATTTAAATAAATCACAAAAAATTAATGTGAGATTGCTCCAATGCAAATTTCAAAATTAAAATATTAAGATGTCAATAATTTTCACCGGAATTTTTTAACTTAACAAATTTATATATTTAAATAGTATATAATTTAATTTAAATGATATTGATATATATATATATATATATAATATGGATATCTATTAAAGAGACTTCATATTCATATGATTTATAATCATTTGTATCTTGCTTTAACAAACAAGAAAATTAAACCATTGATCAAAAACTTTTGACGTGGGACTTTTACAATTTTTAGTAATTTATGGTCGTTTCAAAAATTTCTACATATAACGTATAAGAAAAAATCTAATATTTTTGTTATATGCTTAATGTGATGTTTAATTATTTTAATAATATAAAATTAAACATTGTGGTTGACAAAAAAATAATATAAAATTAAACAAAAAGATAATTGAAAGAAAAATTGTTATGAGATATGTATTATTCATAATCATTAATTGTTATATATTTGTTAATCATATTAAGTACATCTGTAGTTATTATTTAAGGAAACATATAATATTCTTTTGTACACTAATAATTAATTTGATAGCTAGTTTAATAAAAAGTATAGTATATAATTATATTGAACAACTTATTTTCTAAGGATTCTTAGAATTGTCCTGGTGACACGTGACTAAAAAATATATTGTAATGATTCAAGATTAATATATAGGGGATTTTACCTCATTACACAAGCACTTTAGTAGTTAAAAATAAAATACATGAAACAAGGTATATATTCCCCAAGGAATCAGATCCTGGGGTCATTATAAGCTTTCCATATAAAGTAATAATGACAAAAGAAACAATTCTAACTCATACAATGCATGAATACACTTGTTTTAATCATAAGGATTGCTTGTTTTAATTGGAAAATGGCATTATCTCAGTTATAGTCAATAAGTAATATTACAATATCAATATAGAGAAATTTTATCAAAAAATAAATAAATATCAATATAGAGAAATCAAACACTTGTCAATGCTATCCAATCAGGTTGCTTAGGTTTAACTGGAAATAAATATCCAATAATTAAGATGTACTTACTAATCCACAATACACTAGCTTAAACCTTTACATGTGTGGCTCCAGAAAAGGTCAAGAATCAAAAATGATTTATCCTCATCATATATGCATGTATCAAACTTGTTGTGATCGACATATATTCATAACATATGTGTGTGTCTTTATGTATAAATAGCCTAAGCAAATTGTATATACCATGAGCATCACAATCTCACCAAATCTTAACACTCTCAACTGCACAAGCCATGCCTTCAATAACTGAAGAGGTATCTATTGGAAACTTAGGCAGTCTTCAAACACTCCCAGACTCATTCACCTGGAAACTCACCGCCGCTGACTCCGTTCTCCCTCCCTCTTCCGACGCTGTGAAAGAGTCCATCCCTATCATCAACCTCTCCGATCCTGACGTCACCACTTTGTTAGGGAATGCCTGCAAAACGTGGGGAGCGTTTCAGATAGCCAACCATGGTGTTCCCCAAAAGCTCCTCGATGACATCGAGTCTCTCTCCAAAACCTTTTTCGATATGCCGTCAGAGAGGAAACTGGAGGCTGCTTCCTCTGATAAAGGAGCTGGTGGCTACGGAGAACCTCGAATCTCTCCTTTCTTTGAGAAGAAAATGTGGTCCGAAGGGTTGACAATCGCCGATGCCTCCTACCGCAACCAGTTCCTTACTATTTGGCCCCATGATTACACCAAATACTGGTAACCTCCACTACATTCCACACACACATGTATTGCATAATGTAAAGGAAATGAAACTTATATAACTGATCATGAGCGTACCCATGCAATTTTAAACTTTATATGTTTTGGATCCTAGTAGTACATGTATATACACAGCTAGTTAAGTCTATATGAAATGATTAGAACTTGGTTTTCTAATAATACCTCACGGCGATTCTTAGGGTCTTACAAACACGTTTAATAATTATTCTTTTGGATGCTTTTCATGTTCATACTGCGCAGCGGAATAATCGAAGAGTATAAGGCAGAAATGGAAAAGTTAGCGAGCAGACTTCTGTCTACTATATTAGCCTCACTTGGTGTTAGCGTGGAAGAAATCGAATGGGCTCAAAAGGGCGAAAAATCTGTATCAAAAATGGGCCGAGGAGCCATACGACTAAACCATTACCCAGTTTGTCCAGAGCCAGAAAAAGCAATGGGTCTAGCCGCTCATACCGACTCATGTCTCCTAACCATTTTGCACCAGAGCAACATAGGAGGGCTACAAGTGTTTAAAGAAGAGTCCGGTTGGGTTACGGTAGAGCCGATTCCGGGTGTTCTTGTGGTCAACATCGGCGACCTCTTTCACATTTTATCAAACGGGAAGTTTCCGAGCGTGGTTCACAGGGCCAGAGTTAACCAAACCCGGTCAAGAATATCCATAGCGTATCTGTGGGGTGGTCCAGGTGGTGATGTGGAGATAAGTCCAATATCAAAGATAGCTGGTCCGCGTCTATACCGGCCAGTTACTTGGAGTGAATATCTCCGAATCAAATATGAGGTTTTCGACAAGGCATTAGACGCAATTAGGATCGTTAATCCCACCAATTAAATCTCATGTTCTAATGTTTTTTAATAAAACGTAATTATTTATTTACATTTAAATTTAGCCTCGTTAGTTTTGTTAAAAAATACGTAACCACCTTCAAAAAATTTATGTTAATGTATTAATCTTATGTTTATAGCACTGGACATACTGAAGAATTTATTAATACTTTTTATACCACTAGAACTAATGAATTAAACCTTATGAAATCTCTATTTATTAGAGAAACTTGAACAACTAAGGTATCATAACTTTTGATACTCATCATATATCAGTGCTAAATGCATCTATGATAAATACAAAAAAATTATATTTTCTAATTTATCTTGAAATTAGTGGATTAACCTACGAAAAGATCGAGATTTTCCAATAAATGTTATTTGTATTTAAGTTTAGCTTTTCTTTTTATTGTTATTTAAAATATTTAACCACATTAAAAATTTATACTAATGTAGCCTCAATTTATTTTCATGGTACATGGACATCAGTTATAATTTTTCAACGAGTAATAGAATAAAACTTCTTATACCACGTAAATCGAAGACTAAACTCTATGAAATCTTTATATTCTGGAGAAATTGAGACGAGAAGGTGTTAGAAATCCTTGATATTCATTCTATATATGTGCTGGATGCATGTAGTGCATTAAAAGAAAAATATTGTATTTTCTAATTTATCATGAAATCTGTGGGTTAACCATTACAAAAATTAGAAATGATGTCCATCTACCATCTGAAAATAAGTTTACCATACATATATATATATATATATATATATATATATATATATATATATATATAAACTTAGGGTGTGATTAGTTATTCGTAAATAACACTAAAGAGTTTAAATATTATAGATAACATTTATCAGAAAATTCAATATTTTTGTAGCGATTTAGGCCACATATTTCAAGATAAATAAGAAAATATGAAAATTTTGTTTTATTGCATAACTACATCATGCACTGATACATTATGAATATTAAAGAGATTTAAGACCTTAGATGTTTCTGTTTCTCTAGAAAATAGAGTTTTTATAGGGGTTAGTCTACTTAATAGATAGTATATGAACTTTAAATAAATTACTTAATATAAAATTAGAAATGATGTCCATCTACCATGAAAAGAAGTTTAGCATACATATATATAAATTTAGGGTGTGATTAGCTATTTGTAAATAACACTAAAGAGATTAAATATTACAGATAGCATTTATAAGCAAAATTCATTATTATCGTAGGGGTTAGCCCACATATTTCAAGAAAAATAAGAAAAAATGAAAATTTTGTTTTATTGCATAGCTACATCATGCACTGACATAGTATGAATATTAAAGAGGTTTAAGACCTTAGATGTTTTACTTTCTCTAGAAAATAGAGTTTTTATAGGGGTTAGTATACTTAATAAATGGTATATGAAGTTTAAATAAAGTACTTAATAAAAAATTAGAAATGATGCCCATCTACCATGAAAATAGGTTTACCATACATATAAGTAAGTTTATAGTGTGATTAGATATTTGTAAATAACACTAAAGAGATTAAATATTATAGATAGCATTTATCAGAAAATTCAGTATTTTCGTAGGGGTTAGCCCACATATTTCAAGAAAAATAAGAAAAAATGAAATTTTTGTTTTAGTGCATATCTACATCATGCACTGACATATTATGAATATTAAAGAAGTTTAAGACCTTAGATGTTTTCATTTCTTTAGAAAATAGAGATTTTATAAGGGTTATTCCACTTATTAAGTGTTATATGAAGTTAAAGTAAATTACTTAATAAAAAAATAGAAATGATGCCCATCTACCATGAAAATAAGTTTACCACACATATAAGAAAGGTTTATTGTGTGATTAGTTATTTGTAAATAACACTAAAGAGATTAAATATTATAGATAGCATTTATCAGAAAATTCAGTATTTTCGTAGGGGTTAGCCCACATATTTCAAGAAAAATAAGAAAAAATAAAATTTTTGTTTTATTGCATAGCTACATCATGCACTGACATAGTATGAATATTAAAGAGGTTTAAGACCTTAGATGTTTCCATTTCTTTAGAAAATAGAGATTTTATAGGGGTTATTCCACTTATTAGGTGTTATATGAAGTTAAAGTAAATTACTTAATCAAAAATTAGAAATGATGCCCATCTACCATGAAAATAAGTTTACCACACATAAAAGAAAGGTTTTGTTGTGTGATTAGTTATTTGTAAATATCACTAAAGAGATTAAATATTATAGATAGCTTATATCAGAAAATTCAGTATTTTCGTAGTTAACCCACATATTTCAAGAAAAATAAGAAAAAATGAAAATTTTGTTTTATTGCATAGCTACATCATGCACTGACATAGTATGAATATTAAAGAGGTTTAAGACCTTAGATGTTTTCATTTCTCTAGAAAATAGTGTTTTTATAGGGGTTAGTCTACTTAATAGACTGTATATGAAGTTTAAATAAATTACCTAATAAAAACTTAAAATGATGCCCATCTATCATGAAAATAAGTTTACCACACATATAAGTAAGTTCATAGTGTGATTAGTTATTTGTAAATAACACTAAAGAGATTAAATATTATAGATAGCATTTATCAGAAAATTCAATATTTTCGTAGGGGTTAGCCCACATATTTCAAGAAAAATAAGAAAAAATGAAATTTTTGTTTTAATGCGTAGCTACATCATGCACTGACATAGTATGAATATTAAAGAGGTTTAAGACTTTAGATGTTTTCATTTCTCTAGAAAATAGAATTTTTATAGGGGTTAGTATACTTCATAAATGGTATATGAAGTTTAAATAAAGTACTTATTAAAAAATTAAAAATGATGACCATCTACTATGAAAATAGGTTTACCATACATATAAGTAAGTTTATAGTGTGATTAGTTATTTGTAAATAACACTAAAAAGATTAAATATTATAGATAGCATTTATCAGAAAATTCGGTATTTTCGTAGGGGTTAGCCCACATATTTCAAGAAAAATAAGAAAATATGAAATTTTTGTTTTAATGCATAGCTACATCATGCACTG
>CAKOAT010386711.1:0-11599 GCA_932364175.1 Eruca vesicaria subsp. sativa
TATTTCTCTTCAAACCTTCCTTTTATGTTTAAACTTGACTTTTATTTTCTTTCTGCGAGTAAACCGTCAAAACGTTATCAAATCTGCGGGTTAGATTCCGTTGAAATCGCAAGATGGGTTTTTATCGCGTTTTAGGTCCTTCCGGGCCGTTTTGCGATAAAAATCGTTTTCCGACTTTTACGGGATCGTTTCCTGATCCGACGTCGTTTTTAATAAATTTCTCGAGTTAATCGCAAAGTTTTATGATTTACTCGACTTTTTATTAAAAACACGTTTTTTACGACTCACTCGGCGTTTTTTATTAAAAGCGCGTTTTTACGATTTTAACGAGAAATCTCGAATAAATCGTATAGTTTAGGCAATGTTCGGTGTTTCGTTTAACCGTTGCCGTTTTATACGATTTCCTCGAGTTCTTTCCGAGAAAACGAAGTTTCACGGTTTTTATCGTAAAACTCGAACGGTAAGTCGGATCGAGATGGAACGGGAGATATTTTGGCCGCGGTTTAGAACGCGACCTTATCGAAAGACGTAAGTTTCGAAGCGGGAATGCGGGAAATCGAGACGTGGAGAGTCCGGGACGTCTCTAGTTCGCCCATCGGCGAACTAGTCATGCATGTTTTAGTTCGCCCATCGGGTAACTAAGCCGGGCCCGGCTTAGTTCGCCGATGGGCGAACTAGAGAATGTTTCTTAGTTCGCCCATCGGCGAACTAAGCCGGGTCCGGCTTAGTTCGCCGATGGGCGAACTAGTTGCGACTAGTTCGCGTTTTTCGGCTTTTCGGTTTTTTGCGGTTTTGTGAAACGATTCTCGAATTTTATAAAACGATCTTCAGATTTCATAAAACGACTTTTGAGTTTTATAAAAACGATCTTCGAGTTTTATAAAACGGTTCTCGAGTTTTACAAAAAGATTCTCGAGCTTTATAAAACGGTTTCTCGAGTTTTATAAAACGGTTTCTCGAGTTTTATAAAACGATTCTCGAGTTTTATGAAACGTTTTCTCGGGTTTTATAAAGCGATTTCTCGAGTTTTATAAAACGATTCTTGAGTTTTATAAAACGATTCTCGAGTTTTATAAAATGGTTTCTCGAGTTTTATAAAGCGATTCCTCGAGTTTTATAAAACGACTCTCGAGTTTTATAAAATGATTTTCGAGTTTTATAAAACGATTCTCAAATTTTATAAATCGATTCTCGAGCTTTATAAAACGATTTCTCGAGTTTTATAAAACGATTCTCGAGCTTTATAAAACGATTTCTCGAGTTTTATAAAACGATTCTCGAGCTTTATAAAACGATTTCTCGAGTTTTATAAAATGATTCTCGAGCTTTATAAAACGATTTCTCGAGTTTTATAAAACGATTCTCGAGCTTTATAAAACGATTTCTCGAGCTTTATAAAGCGATTTCTCTAGCTTTATAAAACGATTTTTTCGAGTTTTATAAAACGATTCTCGAGCTTTATAAAACTGTTCTTTTTGTATTCTTGCGGAAAGTTTTGGCTATTAATTCCGTCGTACCAATTTTGACCCCAACAGTTAGCCCCCAGCTCGTAAGAATCGTGAGATTCTTGCGAGTGGTTTGAGTTTGTTTGGCGAGTTTGGTGGAATTAGGCGGAACTTTAATGGCCAAAAGTCGAAAGGTGAATAGTAAAATTCTTCTCTATAAGTATATGGAGTAAAATTTTGAATTCTTTACTCCATCTTTTACAACTTATTCAAGAACTTTTTCTCTCCACTTTCTCTGAAGATCTTTAAGCATGTTTTCAGGAAGAAAAACCCGTTCCTCGACTAGTTCAAATTTTCAGAATTCTGAAGGAACGAGTTCGCAGCCTCCAGCCTTGGATCCGAAAGAAGAGTATTTGTCCCCGCTGGCCGATTCGGCGGATATCGAGGCCTTTTGGGCGATTGGAGACAAATCGGGGTCCGCTAGGCCCGGAACTTGGGTTCCAGTTTTGTCGGACGTTGATCAGATTTCCGGACGTTCGAGTTCGACGCTTTTAAACAGCGTTGATTTCATGCGTGAATTCTGCCGAGTCCCAGAGGCTGTTGAGTTTCGTTCACCACTTGCCGGGGTGAGCGACGAGGATGCGCCCGACGGTTTCTTCACGTGTTACAACATTTTTTTGGAACAATGCCACATGTGGTTTCCGATTCCGGAAGTTATTGTGCATTTCCTTCACAGGCTAGGACTGTCGATTAATCAGTTGAACCCTCAAAGTTTGAAGCAACTTGTCGGTCTTTTGACGCTAAGTTACGAGCAGGGAATCACCCTTACCGTCGATCATCTCGAGGGTTTGTTAAGACCTACAGGACAATCGCGGAGGATCACTCTAAACCCTCGTGATGAAGTCGTTACCGGCTGCTTAACGCCTTCTACGTCTTGGAAGAAGAATTTCTTCTATGTTCGTATCGATGGTGCGTCGGTCGAGGAGGGCGGCATTCCGTTTTTTACGACCGTGTGGGGTCAGAGAGGTATATGCCTTGGATTCGCACGAACCTTTATTATTATGAGTATTCGTATTTTAAAAAAAAAAATTTTAAAATGGCTTCCTGTTTTTCTGCAGTGACCAATCCTCTGCCGCCGTATCCTGCGGATCTTCCGGAGATCACTACTTCTCTCAAACGTGGTGAAGTTGGTTGGTGTAGTTTTTCTCCGCAACGCGTCCGCCAGGCGGTTGCCTTCTTCCGATCTCGACGTTTCGCGAATTCTCCGATTTACGAGGAGGATCCATTTATCAGAGAGTTCATTCCGCATGTTCCCTCGATGGGGAGCAGAAAATCTCGCTTCCGAAGGGATAAGAATCCGGTAATTGAAGACGATGAGTTTGAGCGTGCGACTTCTCCGGATAATATCCTCAAGGATTTTCTTGATAGTCAGGCGGAAGACGGCTTTTGGACGAGGGTAGGCGGATCATCGACCATGATCAAGTTCCGGAGCTTACTAGGGGGTCTGAGATGGCAAAGGAGGTACGTACGTTTATTGTTTTCGAGCAGCTTTTATGACATGGCTTGATTCTTCCTTTTGGTAGGGTTTCCATATCATGAGCCGTGCCCTGGACAACCGCACTGCTGAGGCGCGTCTTGCCGAGTTTCGAGCGGATATGGCCGAAAAGGAAGTTGCTCGTCTTCGGGCAGAGGTCGAAGCCAACCAGGCCGAAGAAATGGTCGCGAGGGAGGTTACTCGCGTGAGGGATGAGTGTGCGACCAGGTCTTATCGTGCGGAGGAGCTTCCTGACCAAAAGGTTCGTCGTGCGGGCAAACGAGAGGTTGTCGAGGAGATGAAGGTTCGTCGCGAGCGATTTGCAACCGGCTATTCGGATGCGGAAGCTGTTCAACGGGCGCATGGTGATTATCGCGAATGTCGCGGAATCGTTCATGGGTTATCCCTGACTCAGAATGAATGGTATTTGTTTGCTAAGGAATCCAAAATGCGATGGGGAGATTTGAATCGGGAAAAAGATATGCAGTCCGAGTTTTTCGAGCTTAAGGCGCGTATGTGGGATCAATGGAATCCCGTCGTGGTGTCGCCGGATTCGGTTGAAGTCGGTCCTGGAATCTCGGATGTAGATGGCGAAGTCGATCAACCTGGGTTTGATGACTTCGATGTTTGATGTTCTTAGTTTTTTTCGATTTTGTCGTTGTTTTTACGGGACTGGCCGTTGGTGGCTTTGAATCCCTACCGCCGGGCGGTGTGTATTCGGATGTTTAATAAGAAAATATTTTCTAAGTATAAAACTCGTTTTTTATGATAGATGTAGAGGAAAGAATACGAGTTGTCATCTCGTACCTAACTCTTTGGTGTAAATCATCCGATTCGTTAACTCGAGAGATTTTGATTTTCGCGAGTGCTTACACTTCTCGATCGCTTCGGTCGCGGGATCGATGTCTTTGACCGGGATTGTCTCCTCCGGTTGGGCGGAAGCGATGGGTGCGGAAACTTCTGGTTTCTCGGCCATTGCTTGCTTCGGGTCGTCGTCTGCGGGCGCTGGTGTGACCTTTGCCCGTTTTGGTTTCACGATCGCGACCGCTAATTGCCTCAGCTTATGTTCGGCCAGGAAGCAAGATCGCGATTGTCTTTGGCATCCCCAAATTACTGCGACTCCCGTAGGCGTCGGGAATTTGATGCCTAAGTGATACGTGGACAGAACCGCCTTCATGGAATTTATCCAAGGCGTGACCATAATTACGTTGTAGATAGCCGGGACGTCGACTACCGCGAAGTTAACGATTCTCGTCACTTCTTTCGCGACGACCGGTAGTCGGATTGATCCCAAGGTCATTGACGTTTCGCCGGAGAAACTAGTCAGCGGTTTTGGAATCGGCTCGACTTCTGAGAGGTCGATTCCCATTCGTGCTAGCGTGTTGCGGAAGATGACGTTGACCGTGCTTCCGGTATCAACCAGGATTCGCGCAACCTCTAGATCGCTTATCACCAAATCGATGACAAGGGGATCGGCATGCGGTTGGTCGATTCCGCCAGTTTCAGCATCGTTGAAAGAGATTACTCCTGTCGGAGAATCGTCCATCGGCACCTTCCAACTCGAGCCGGTTTCGGCTTTACGTTGGTAGGATTTTATCGACGAGACGGTGTCGTTAAAGTATGGCGATTCGCCGATGATCATGTTGATTTTTCGGTGGTTAGCGTCGTTTCCCTTCTCGTCTGTTTTTCTTCCGCGTTTTTCGCCCGACAGATTTCCCTGAGGCGGGGTTTGCGCGTTTTTGTCATTCTTCGGGATGCGGTCCGAATCGCGGATGAGATCCTTGACACTTGATATCTCGGAAAGTTCTCCCACGACCAACTTGGCGGCCAGCCTGGCGCCGAGAACTTTGCAGTTCACGGTGGAATGACCATGGGTTTTGTGGAGGTCGCAGAAAGAATTCTCGTCGTAATTCGAGTTTCTCGTCCACGTGTTACCCGTAGTTCGCCCTTGCTCCGAACCGGAATTGATAGCGTAGTTATGCGCCCCTCGGAGATCCTGTCCATCGTGATGGACGAATTTGTCGTTACGAGAGCTTTTCTTTTTCTGCTTCTGCTCGGACGCGTTATCCCTCGCGGATGTTTTCGATGGCTTATGCTTCTCGGACAGGATTTTAGTTTCCTCTTCGATAGTTATGAAGTCGGTGGCTTTATGAAGCGCATCCTGGATCGTCTGCGGTTTTTCGAGAGTTATCCATCTGCGGAACTCCGATTTATACCAGAGCGATTTTCTTAACGCGTCGATGGCGGCTTTGTCGCTGATCCCGCTAACCCTAGCCATGACGAGTTTGAATCTACTCATGAAATCGCGGAGAGATTCGTCTTCCTCGTGCACCAAACTCCAAAGATCGGCGTCAGAGGTCTCCGGGTTGATGAACATCGAGTACTGTTTCAGGAACTCCGAAGCCAGTCGACGGAAACTTCCGATCGAATTTCGCCTAAGTTTGGCGAACCATTCGAGCGCGGCTCCTTCTAGGTTTTCGACAAAGAGGCGGCAGTAACCTGCGTCTTTTTCGTGGTCCTTGAGCTTGGCTTGTCCCATGGTGATCTGGAACGCCTGCAGGTGCGCTTTGGGATCGGTCGTCCCGTCGTAAGTTGGCACCTTAAGCTTTCTGGGATCGGGCAGTTTGATCTCGCTGATGCGAGCCGTGAAGGGCGTTTTCCGAGACTCGTACAGCAACCGATCGATCTCGGGTGCGGCGCTGGTCGCGTGGTGAATCTGAGATTTCACCGCTTTTACCGCTGCGGCCGTTTTGGTAATGTATTCGCGGAGATCGCGAATCTCGGTCTGATTGCCAGCAGTTTTCCGACCCGGTCGTCGTTTGCTGCGAGTGACCGGAGATCGCTCCTCGGCAATTTTTGCGTATCGCGCGAAGTCGGGTTCCCCTTCGTCTCCAGTAAAGGAACGTTCGGGAGACGACTCCGGTTGAGGACTGCGAGTTTTCCTTCTCCTAGGATGAACGTCGGCGTCTTCGTTCGTCGAGTCGGCCTGGTCGCTCGTTTCCAGATTGACCCTTTCGATGCCGTCGCCTTCGGTCTCCTGTTCGCGAGTAGGAGATTTTTCCGATTCGTTCAGCGTCGTGTCAGGATTTTCTTTTCCGGAATCCTTTTCCGGTACGTTTCCCTGATCGATTCTGGGACGATCCGTAGGAGTGCCGAAATCGAGTCTCCTTCCGCGGATTTTGGTAGTTCCGCGGGGGCGAATTGCTTTGGTTCTCGCAGTTAGGGTTTCGAGCCGTTTTGCGAGCGAACCAATGAGCTTTTCCTGCTCTTCCGATTTTTTGTTAAACTCGGAAAGCATCTTTTCGACGGTCTCGGCGTTAGCGTTTGTAGCGTTGGCCGCAGGCGCGTCTTTTGGTAGCGGTGTTTCAACGTTGTCGCGTTCGTCGCGAGTTTGGTTGTCACCAGTCATCGTTTCTTCGTTCGGCATGTTGCGGTTACGGTGTAAGATAGATCCGACCCCCCCTCCTTCTAGTGCCAAACTGTGGGAGTCGATTTCACCCTACTGTCAAATAAATCGTAAATAAGGAAACTTCGGGAAAACCCTAAGTTTCCAGAGGAACCGGCTATCTGCGAGAACCGCACAACGAAAGTAAGGCAACGATAACTTAGAATTAAAATGAGAATAAACGAAAATAGAGAGCAAAGAGGTTCTTTATTCCGAATCTGCGTTGAACTGGTACAAAAAGAGTAGCCGAAAGCGTAAAAACTAGAAAACCCTAATTGAGACGCAGCTCGCTAACCGAAAAACGGAAAAATTCCTAAATGCTAGTTTTGGTGGTGAGAGCTCTGAATTTCTTGTGTGTGCTTCTGCCCTAGACCTCCTCTTTATATACTCCTCGTCTTGGCTATCCGTTCTTTCCATTTCGCCCAGATTTGACTTAAATCGGGAATTTTCCATTCTTCTCGATCCTTCCTTTTCTTCTGCGGAAATCTTCTATTTCTCTTCAAACCTTCCTTTTATGTTTAAACTTGACTTTTATTTTCTTTCTGCGAGTAAACCGTCAAAACGTTATCAAATCTGCGGGTTAGATTCCGTTGAAATCGCGAGATGGNATGTTTAAACTTGACTTTTATTTTCTTTCTGCGAGTAAACCGTCAAAACGTTATCAAATCTGCGGGTTAGATTCCGTTGAAATCGCGAGATGGGTTTTTATCGCGTTTTAGGTCCTTCCGGGCCGTTTTGCGATAAAAATCGTTTTCCGATTTTTACGGGATCGTTTCCTGATCCGACGTCGTTTTTAATAAATTTCTCGAGTTAATCTCAAAGTTTTATGATTTACTCGACTTTTTATTAAAAACACGTTTTTTTACGACTCACTCGGCGTTTTTTATTAAAAGCGCGTTTTTTACTATTTTAACGAGAAATCTCGAATAAATCGTATAGTTTAGGCAATGTTCGGTGTTTCGTTTAACCGTTGCCATTTTATACGATTTCCTCGAGTTCTTTCTGAGAAAACGAAGTTTTACGGTTTTTATCGTAAAACTCGAACGGTAAGTTGGATCGAGATGGAACGGGAGATATTTTGGCCGCGGTTTAGAACGCGACCTTATCGAAAGACGTAAGTTTCGAATCGGGAATGCGGGAAATCGAGACGTGGAGTGTCCGGGACGTCTCTAGTTCGCCCATCGGCGAACTAAGCCGGGCCCGGCTTAGTACGCCGATGGGCGAACTAGTCATGCATGTTTTAGTTCGCCCATCCGGCTTAGTTCGCCGATGGGTGTACTAAGAAGCATTCTCTAGTTCGCCCATCGGCGAACTAAGCCGGGGTCCGGCTTAGTTTGCCGATGGGCGAACTAGTTGCGACTAGTTCGCGTTTTTCGGCTTTTTCGGTTTTTTGCGGTTTTGTGAAACGATTCTTGAGTTTTATAAAACGATCTTCGGATTTCATAAAACGACTTTTGAGCTTTATAAAAACGATCTTCGAGTTTTATAAAACGGTTCTCGAGTTTTATAAAACGATTCTCGAGCTTTATAAAACGGTTTCTCGAGTTTTATAAAACGGTTTCTCGAGTTTTATAAAACAATTCTCGAGTTTTATGAAACGTTTTCTCGAGTTTTATAAAGCGATTTCTCGAGTCTTATAAAACGATTCTTGAGTTTTAGAAAAGGATTCTCGAGTTTTATAAAACGGTTTCTCGAGTTTTATAAAGCGATTCCTCGAGTTTTATAAAACGACTCTCGAGTTTTATAAAATGATTCTCGAGCTTTATAAAACGATTCTCAAATTTTATAAAACGATTCTCGAGCTTTATAAAACGATTTCTCGAGTTTTATAAAACGATTCTCGAGCTTTATAAAACGATTTCTCGAGTTTTATAATACGATTCTCGAGCTTTATAAAACGATTTCTCAAGTTTTATAAAACGATTCTCGAGCTTTATAAAATGATTTCTCGAGTTTTATAAAATGATTATCGAGCTTTATAAAACGATTTCTCGAGCTTTATAAAGCGATTTCTCTAGCTTTATAAAACGATTTTTCGAGTTTTATAAAACGATTCTCGAGCTTTATAAAACTGTTCTCTTTGTATTCTTGCGGAAAGTTTTGGCTATTAATTCCGTCGTACCGATTTTGACCCCAAGATTTATCCCTTGATTTCATCATTGAAATCAAAGAATAAGGTGCAAACTGTTGGGAAAAATATCCAGGCACCAGATTCCTCCAGTCCCCGGGCTGGGCACCAACCTCTAGACCCCTGCTCCAAAGGGACCCAGGGCCCGGATCTTGCACTCAGGTTCCCCGGGCCCGATCCCTGTTCCAAAACAGACCCTTGAGTAAAATGGAAGTTCTCCATCTAAGGAAACTCTCCCATATTCACCAATATGGAAGAGTTTAACCTAATACAAGCCGACATCTACATCTATATAAGGGGAACCCAAACCCTAGAATAAGGGATCGACACTTAGAGATAGAGAGACTAGGCCTAGGCGGCTAGAATTAGGGTTCATACGCTAAGACATTGTAGCCCCTTTTCGAATACTCAGTAATACGTCTCCCTCTCTATTGTTTCTCTTGCTGTTTCTCTAGATTTCTCCTTACTTCATACAAATCTCCTTATTCCCTATTGCTTCTCTTAGTTCATACACGAACCTTCTTGTGTTCCGTAGTACTAAAACGACCCTACACAAAAATACCATAACAAGGCCTACTCCTGCCCCTCTCACATTGCTGGAACCGTCGACGTACACAGTCCATTCTCCTTTTTCTCCTTCTCTGCCTTGAAAACCAGTCTATGACTCTAGGGCCGGAAGCATAGAAGGGGAGAATTCAGCGATGAAGTCGGCAAGGACCTGCGATTTGATGGCTGTGGCGGGTCTGAACACTATGTCGTATTCTCCAAGCTCTATTTCCCATTTGGCAAGGAGCCCTGACACTTCAGGCTTATGAAGGACAGCTTTTATGGGGAACGAGGTGTTTACCATGACCTAATGGGCCTGGAAGTAGGGTCGCAGCTTTCCTGGAAGTAGGGGATTTCAAAGGAGAGGAAGCGTAGTTGATATCACTCAAATGTTTAACCCTAAGGAGTGAATTACTCTCTCAAATAAGAGGTTCAATCGTAGTACTTAGGGATCGAATCCACAAGGAACTAGAGTCACAAAAGATATAATCCTAAGTGAGTAAGCTAGGTTGATTAGGTTTAAAACAATAAATAAAAGTTGTGAGTAATGGTAAGTTGCTAAGGAGAATAGGTTTTGGGTTTTAAAACAATAAAAGAAGTAGCTAGATTCAAGGTTACTATTCCGAAAATCAGGATTATAAATCTATGGATGTCTTAACGAAGTGCTTGCAAATATATGAGAACTTCAATCCTTAGACAAATCTATAGCTGTCGCTTGTTATACTTGTCCATTGATCTGATTGCCGACAGTATCGATCGATGTTGCTATCGCAGTGTCGATCGATATATGTTGCCGTCAATCGATTACTCTATAGGAGTATCGATCGAAATAGCATCGGATCGAATTGAAACTATGTTCATCCGAGAATTTCTATTAGACCGCCTATCGCACGTGCCTAATAGAGTCTGAGCTTAGCCAAATGATTTCAGGATAATGACTATTAGATTAGTCACTCTATAATCATACTTCTAGGTAGCTAATCTAGAGTAAGCATTAGGGTTCATTTGGATAATGAATATAACAAATCAACACTCCATAGTTGGGGCTAATCCCTCATAACTATTTGAACCCTAAATCTAACAAATGAATCTACTCAGACATAGCCAAGTGATTCATAGCAAAAGAATAAGATGAAAAAAAAATATTTTATTGCTAAGTATAGAATAGTAAAACATTACAAAAACTTAGATTTCATGCTAAAGCACTTAGGCATAACTATAAATATGAGTACAATTAGGTTAAAAACTCGTCAGGGGCAATCTTGTAATTCGGGGAGAACTTGGGCTTCAAGTCGGCCAAATAAATCTTGCTCATCACGCTCTGTATCGATCGATGGTACATGGTGTACATCGATCGATGGAGTATCTCGACTTCAACTTCTACGGAAGCATCATCGATCGATTACACAAGGTGTGTATCGATCGATATGTGTCTCTTATTGTCGGATCTTCATAGTCATCTTGGAAAACTCTCCTTTAAGCTCCATAAGGCACCTAAATCATCACTTTACTACAAAATGCTCCTGAACCTGAAAAGATACCTAATAGACTCCAAAACATAGATTATTATCATAAGAACATATCAATACCATGACCAAAAACGGGTCAAAATCATGGTATATCAACTCCCCCAGACTTAACCTTTTGCTTGTCCTCAAGCAAACCTTAAGTTAGTCTTTGAAAGAAGTTTAAAAACAGCAGGGACTCAATCAAAATCTCAACTTTAACATCATCACCTCTTACTCTGTTGCAAGCCACATCTCATATCGGTCAACTACAGAGGTACATTATCCCATATCCTAGCTTAGCAACCAAATACATCTAGCCAATCAACTTAAACATTTCTTGTCTGTCTATCCCCTCTACTGATTTCATTTATGCATAAAAATAAAGGTGTAGGCTTTACCTTGGGAGTATCGATCAAGGAACACATGGATTCAACTCAAACAAGTTTCAGGCATTCTCATCCTGGTTCCCTTTCTCTCTTTATCCCCCTTCTCTGAATCCCAACTCTTTCTTTCTTTTCTCTTTTTTTTTTTTTATATCAATCCAAATGAACAGCTAATGTTCATCTTATTGATCTTTCTTGACAAAGTGTAAGCGAATAGTGGGGTCATAGGTAATGTACCTCTCCCTCGCTTTTATCATTCCTTTGATTTAGAATAGTGGGGTCATAGGTAATGTACCTCTCCCTCTGCCTCTCAGGAAATCATATCGTCTTTTATTCTCTGGGGATGCCGAAGGAAGGAGAGAAGGAAACCAAAATTTTTGAGACTTTTACCTTCCAGACTTGCAGGAGGATTCTGATCCCTTGTATACCAAGCCCCAAGACAAGTGTAGATGTCAGGTTAGGTTGGAAGTCAGCTTTGGTTCTTCCAGACAATCATGAAAGTGTTGTCATAGGTGATCGGTGATCCACTTTAGCATCTATAGTACTTTCTACAATCAACAAATCTAAGAATGGTGCTAAAGAGTGGTAAGATAAAAAGTAAGACTTTGAA
>CAKOAT010387155.1:0-11500 GCA_932364175.1 Eruca vesicaria subsp. sativa
GAATCGTTTTATAAAACTCGAGAATCGTTTTATAAAACTCGAGAATCGTTTTATAAAACTCGAGAATCGTTTTATAAAACTCGAGAATCGTTTTATAAAACTCGAGAATCGTTTTATAAAACTCGAGAATCGTTTTATAAAACTCGAGAATCGTTTTATAAAACTCGAGAATCGTTTTATAAAACTCGAAGAATCGTTTATAAAATTCGAGAATCGTTTTATAAAACTCGAAGAATCGTTTTACGAAACCGCAAAAAACCGAAACAGCCGTAAAACGCGAACTAGTCACGACTAGTTCGCCCATGGGCGAACTAGGGACACTCCACTAGTTCTCCCATCGGCGAACTAGGAGTCACTCAACTAGTTCGCCCATCGGCGAACTAAGCCGGCCCGGCTTAGTTCGCCGATGGGCGAACTAAGAACTTCTCGGATATCCCACGCCTCGATCTCCCGCATCCCCGATTCAAAACTTACGTCTTTCGACACGGTCGCATTCTAAACTACGGCTGAAACATCTCCCGTTCCATCTCGATCCGACTTACCGTTCGAGTTTTACGATAAAAACCGTAAAACTTCGCTTTCTCGGAAAGAACTCGAGGAAATCGTATAAAACGGCAACGGTTAAATGAAACACCGAACATTGCCTAAACTATACGATTTATTCGAGATTTCTCGTTAAAATCATAAAAACGCGTTTTTATATAAAAAACGCCGAGTAAGTCGTAAAAAACGTGTTTTTAATAAAAAGTCGAGTAAATCATAAAACCTTGCGATTAACTCGATTAATTTATTAAAAACGACGTCAGATCAGGAAACGATCCCGTAAAAAGTCGGAAAACGGATTTATCGCAAAACGGCCCAGAAGGACCTAAAACTCGATAAAAACCCATCTCACAATTTTAATGGAATCTAACCCGCAGATTTGATAACGTTTTGACGATTTACTCTCAGAAGGAAAATAAAGGCAAGTTTGAAGTTAAATAGAAGATTTTCGCGGAAGAAAAGGAAGGATCGAGAAAAATGGAAGATTCCCGAAATACTCAAATCCGGCAAAATGGAAAGATCGAACCGTCAAGGCAAGGAGTATATAAACCAGAGGCGTAGGGCAGAAGAGGACGACGAAAATCAGACCTAAAAAGACGGCTGTTAGCTTAGGAGTTTAGGACTTAGCGTTTAGACTAGCATTTCAGATCCTTAGAACGTTTCGACGTCTAAGTTCTTCAATTCTTCTTGTAACAGTTGTCGATTCTAATTTAATAAAAGCTTTCGCACAAGTTCTTATTCTCTGTTCTTTATTGTTCATCCATATTCTTTTGAATTCGTTTGTTTTAGTGATTTTCGCAGAAATCCAGGACCTCGGGAAAATTAGGGTTTCATCCTAAGTTTCCATATTTGACGGAAAATCGACAGTGTGGATTTCGGTTCCCACACTGACTATTCTCCTTTGTAAGGACACTAAATTTGATTTTACCCCAGAATGACAGCAAGCATTTGAAAAGATCAAGAAAGCACTAATAACTGCCCCAGTCGTACAAGCACCCGACTGGAATCTTCCATTCGAGATAATGTGTGATGCGAGCGATTTCGCTGTAGGAGGATTTTTAGGGCAACGAAAAGATAAGAAGCTACATGCCATCTATTACGCCAGTCAAACTCTTGACGACGCTCAGAGAAACTATGGAACGACCGAAAAAGAACTACTTGCAGTAGCTTACGCTTTCGAAAAATTTCGTAACTATCTAGTTCGCTCAAAAGTCATCGATCACAATGATCATGCAGCCATTAAGTATCTTATGCAAAATAAAGACGCGAAACCACGACTCATCCGCTGGATACTCCTTCTCCAAGAATTCGATATGGAAATTGATGATAAGAGGGGAGGAGACAATGGTGTCGCGGATCATCTTTCCTGAATTAGAATAGATGGAGAAGTCCCAATTAATTATTTCATACCCACCGAAAACGCCTACTTAACAGATTCATCATTCATCGGTCAGATACAACTCTCCAACGAGTTTTCATCGACCATCGATACTGGAAGTATCGATTCCGGAGACGTGACATCGATCGATGGACAAACAGTTGAATCGATCGATACATGTGATACTACGTCGATCGATGGAGACGATGACATTGACTTACGTAACATCACGTTTAAGATAAACATCGATACGACCGTAAATGTAGCATGCCACACGATCGCTGATAGACATAACATCCCTCCGAATGGAAACATTACGCACGAAACGCACGCTGTCGAAAAGAGATTCGGCGAAAGACCTTGGTATGCTGACATAGTAAACTATCTCGCCGCAGACGTCGAACCTGAAGAACTTAAACACTACGACAGGAAAAGGTTCTTCAGAGAAGTAAGGAGATATCATTGGGACGAACCTTACCTTTACAAACGATGCGCCGACGGAATATTTCGACGATGCGTAGCTGAAACTGAGATTCCAGACATCATTTACCAATGCCATGGATCCGAATATGCTGGACATTTTGCAACCTTTAAAACGGTTTCAAAAATTCTCCAAGCTGGATTCTGGTGGCCTACGATGTTCCGCGACGTTCACGCCTATATTGCCAAGTGCGACATATGCCAACGTTGAGGAAAAATCAGCAAACGACATGAAATGGAACAAAAATTTATCCTTGAAGTAGAAGTCTTTGATTGCTGGGGTATAGACTTCATGGGTCCTTTCCCTACTTCTTACGGAAACCGTTACATTCTAGTCGCTGTCGACTACGTTTCAAAATGGGTTGAGGCAATCGCTTCACCCACTAACGATGCCTCCGTTGTTGTCAAACTTTTCAAGAGCATCATTTTCCCAAGATTTGGAGTCCCTCGGGTAGTTATAAGCGATGGTGGAACTTATATCATCAACAAAATCTTTGAGAATCTACTCAAAAAGAACGGAGTTCACCATAGAGTGGCAACACCTTACCATCCGCAAACAAGTGGGCAAGTCGAAGTTTCTAATAGACAGATCAAAGCAATTTTAGAAAAGACTATAGGAGCCACCAGAAAGGATTGGTCTAGGAAGTTGGATAATGCGCTCTAGGCTTATCGAACAGCTTTTAAAACACCGCTAGGAACAACTCCATTTCTCTTACTCTACGGTAAATCTTGCCATTTAGCAGTTGAGTTAGAGCATAAAGCAGTCTGGGCTACTAAATTACTAAATTTTGACATAAAGACGGCTGCTGAACGGAGACTCATCCAACTAAATGAACTAGAATAAATAAGGCATCTGGCCTATGAGAACTCCAAGTTATATAAAGAGAGAACAAAGGCTTATCATGACAAACACATTATTTTGCGGCATTTCACCCTGAATGATCAAATCCTCTTATATAACTCTCGTTTGAATATATTCCCTGGGAAACTCCGATCACGTTGGTCAGGCCCTTTTACTCAAATGGAACCGTTACCCTTGTGAACGAGAAAGGAGTTGAATTCACGGTAAATGGTCAACGAGTCAAACATTATTGGGTCAATCCTCCAAATTATAAACCCCTCCGGTTAAGTATACCTAATCCCGCCGAAGAAACCGGATCGGTAAATCATGCTCAATTATTTTCAAATAATTTTCAAATAGCTCAGAGTGGGAGGCAACCCACTATTAGAATTTCATTTATCATGCTTTTAGATTCAAATTTTTTAGTTATTTGATTATCTTTATTCAGCAAAACTAGCAAACATATTAGCACAATTCTAACATATCGATCGATATACAACCATGCCATATCGATCGATACGGATATATCGAGGGCGAACTGCCTTAAGTCGATACGAGCCATTTTTCTCCTCCACAATCGCAAAAGACAACTGAAACCCCAAAACCTCTCTTTCTCTCTCGATTCTTCACAGAATTCTCCCGTTTTTTGCCTCATTCGATTCAAAATCTTCCCTTTATCTCGATTTCACTCTCCAATCCGAAATCCTTAAGGTATAACCCTTTGATTTTTAGATTTTTATGGAGAACAAAGTTTCACCCAAATTTTGGCTAGAAATCGGTAGATAGGTTTGTTTTTAATCATTTTGAGTTGTTAGAATTGTTAGATTAGATGTTTTTGAGTATTAGAACTAAGATTTACACTATAAACTTGCGATTTGGATTATTGAGATTCCTGCAGGTTTCGCGACTCGATATCGATCGACATAGAGCTTGCTCTGTCGATCGATACGTACAACTTAGCCGGATCCGGAAGAGGATGAAATCGACTATTATCGATCGATATCAATCGACTTACATTGGTCGATATCGATGAACTTAACGGATGGCTGATTCTCGTTTTCTTTCCTCCTTTTTGCAGATGACGACTCGCGCTGCACAGAGGGAGAGGCGAACCAAACGGAAGCTCGATCACCTTGGCGCCTCCAGCAGTCATCCTCCACCGTCTTCTTCCTCTTCTGAAAGGGAAGACGAGCACGACCCTTGGCCACGTAAGGCTGGGGAATGGATTACGATCTACCAGCGTTTCACCAACCCGGAACGCGCCGCTAAGAGTCCCGAGTGCCTGCGCGTCCTGTGAGTAAAGATTGGGACAACTACGACAGCCTGTTCTACAATGCATGGATTAATGTGGAGATCGCTCCCACACGTTTCATCGATTCCGCCACTACCAGACGCCTAGGGATCAACAGGGATCTTGGCGAGATGCTCATCCAGCTTGGGTTTGGGACCATTGGCTCCCAAGCCTATGACCTCCATCCTGAGCTAGTCCGGCAGTTCATGTATATGGTTTGCTTTGAGTATGGAAACCAGCCATCGAGTGTTGCTTGTGATGGTGTTCTGTCTTTCTTCGCTAGGGGCGTGCGATACTATGTCACTGTCCCCGAGCTCTCACGATCTACAGCTTTGGGAACGAGACTGCCACCTCCAGCACCATCTCAGCCTTTCCAGCGGTTAAGGAGTTCTGGCAGATCTTTGGCACAGGTCCCTGGAGTTCAGCCTCGGTGGTTCAGACCGACATCCGCCACCTGACCCTCCGGTACTTCATGAGGATTCTTGCCGCCACTCTGCTCTGCAAGATGGAGCCCAACAAGGTGCGGATCTACAAGCTTACACTGCTGTACCATGCGCTTGACGGACTGGTCGATCTGACATTCTTAGACCCGGAGCGCCATATGAGTACACCCAACTTGGGTGCTGTCTTCGCTGAGCATCTAGTCAGCTTGAAGACCAAGCCTTTCTCCGGTGGCAAGGGGAGGAAGAAGGAGACGGTAGGGAGTCTGCTGACACTGATCTTCCAGCACTGTGGGATCCGTTTTGACGAGGATGACGTGGACACTTCCCGGCACTACTTGGACGCAGAGCATCTGCGTAACAGCCAGTGGATGGACATGGATATCCTATGGGCTTTCAGGACTCCAGCTGGTGCACAACGGTTCCGTCTGCCTCATCCAGACACGACTCTCTTTGCGGGTAACCTCGACAGGCTCCGTTTCCAGCCAGACTCGGCTTTAGTGCTCGCTCCAGCCCCGCAGCGTCGCGACACAGGAGTCTGCAGTGCCAGAACCTCCCGCGTTTCATCATCAGCTTCTCTGCCCCCGTTCCCAGATCTCTCAGGGATGGAGACAGGAGAGGAGCAGGTCTACAGGAGAGGGGTGTTGGATGCTCTTTGTTCCATCTGGTCCCGCGTCTCGAGATGCCGCTGTTCGAGCGGAGCTAGCACTTCCGCTTTTGACCCATCCCCAACAGCTTCTGCCCCGTAGCCTGATCAAGGTGACAAGAGTGGTGAGGAGGACGACGACGACGAGGGCAGTGAGGGCTGATTTATTCGCCCGTATTTCTATCCTTTTATCTCGTGCTACTATGTTTTCACTTTTATTTTCGAACTTGTAGGATTTTTATTCGTACCTTTTCTTTTCCGACTATGCCCGCTACTATTTCCTTATCTAACTATTTGTGTGTTTTGAGAATGTCTAACGGACCTAACATAAACTACATAACTCATGGATGTTGAGTTCGATGATTGACAGCACAAATAGGTGACGGCACCTTATTGATCGATATACATCACCTTGTATCGATCAATATGTAAAAGTTGAGGTACGATTGTTCCTACTAACATGAACATATTTGCTACATTATTTTTCATTTCCTCTTAGACTAATAACACTGGGGTCAGTGTTGTTTAAGTCTTGGGGGGGGGGTATCTACTAACATTTTCATTTTTATTTTTGTGTTTATCTTTATTTATAGTTTTACTTCCGTTTAAAAAAAAAAAAAAAAAAGAGAGACAAAATGTGTTTTACTAAGAAGGAAGTAATGATTATATTCAGACTTGTTACCTAACCACTTCTTAGCACCACTCTTAGATTTTTCAGTTACAGAAGGTACTAGAGACACTAAAGCGGATCACCTGTTAGCTATGATAACACTTGTTGACAATGTATGGAAGAACCAAAGCCGATTTCCAACCTAACCTGACATTTATTGCTTGTCTTGGGGCTTGGTATACAAGGGATCGGATCCTCCTGTAAGTTTGGAAGGTAAAAGTCTCAAAAATTTTGGTTTCCTTCTCTTCTTCGTTCAGCATCCCCAGAAAATAAAAAACGATATGATTTCCTGAGAGGCAGAGGGAGAGGTACATTACCTATGACCCCACTATTCTAAATCAAAGGAATGATCAAAGCGAGGGAGAGGTACATTACCTATGACCCCATTATTCTCTTACACTTTGTCAAGGAAGATCAATAAGATGAACATTAGTTGTTCACTGGGAATTATATATATATATATATAAAAAAAGGAAGAAGATAAAAGAAAGAAAGAGTTGGGATTCAGAGATGGGGGATAAAGAGAGAAAGAGAACCAGGATGAGAATGCCTGAAACTTGTTTGAGTTGAATCCAAGTGTTCCTTGATCGATACTCCCAGGGTAAAGCCTACACCTTTATTATATGCATAAATGAGATCGGCAGAGGGGATAGACAAACATGATCATTAAGTTGTTGACTAGTTGAATTTGGTTGCTAAGCTAGGATATTGTGTAATGTATTTCTGGAAATTGATAGATATCTGATGTGGCTTGCAATAAGTAGAGAGGTGATGGTCCTAAGTCTGTCGAGATGGACTAGTTCGCCCACCGGCGAACTAAGACCGTTTCTAGACCAATGTTCTATTATTTTCTTGAGGACAAGCAAAAGGATAAGTCTGGGAGAGTTGATATATCATGGATTTTACCCGTTTTCAGCCATGATTTATATATGTTTTTGGAAACAAAAGGATACTTTTAGTATCTTTTTAGAGCTTTTACAGATTCAGGTACTCACTGGATTTTGGAGCCATGCATTTTGGAGCTAAAATGGTGACTTTATGAAGATTTGAGCAAAACAATGTTTAAAGCTATCGAGCGATGCACTTTGAGAGCAATCGACCGATAGATGATTACCCGTATCGATCGACAGATGACATTTTACATCGATCGATACATAAGTTATCCAAGCGATTAAATGAAGATTAGAAGCCCTAATTGCTTCACAAGAGTTTTAATAATTTACACACTAAGTCCCTGGCCGCCTGTTAGGCTATATTAAGAGGGTTTTGTACTAGTTTAGGTAGACAACTTTGGAGACCTTTTAGACCTAATTGGGAGAAGCATCTAGCTACACTTTGAGAAGAGTTTTGATGGAGAGAGAGATCTGAACTACAATTGCATAGAAGATCTTGAACTCCCTTTTTACTTATTGTTTCTTTTTATTATTATCTTAAAGTTTTATCCAGACCATCATGACTTTGTCTCTCATGAATATGTTTGAGTAGTCTCTCTTGTTAGATTTAGGTTTCTCATTAAGGTTGACTCATGCATTGAATTGAACCATTTTAAGGGTGTTTAAAATATAGTTCTCAATCTAGTTATCAATGAATGCTAAGATCAAGGATTGATCACCCTTGCCTCTGATTTAGGATCAATTTGGACAAGCGATAGCATAGCAAATACCCTAAGTCTAAGTTAATTTAAATGAAAACTAGATAATCCATTCAAACACACCTTTACCACTCGCTGGATGCGATGTCGATCGACGAGATGATAGTCGTGTCGACCGATATAGCGGTATTTACATCGATCGATAGGTTCGACAGAAACATCGATCGATATTATCTTCAGGTTATCAGACGATAGTCCTAACCCGAAATCCAATAGAGTTAATCCTTAATTTCCTTAAGAGTTTGAATCTAGAACTATGAATAATAAAAACCCTTTACAATTTGCATGTATGTCATACCTGAGAAAAGACCTAAGTTTAACTATCTTCTTCCTTCTTGATAAACCAATCAATCAACCAAGCATTTACTTGCTGTCTTTTAAGTTACTGTTTAAAATCTTATTGTCTAGCTCTATTTCGAAGACTCAATAATCTGTTGTGTAATTCTAGAGTCCTTGTGGATTCGATCCCTAAGTACTACGACTGAACCTCTTATTTGAGAGAGTAATTCACTCCTTAGGGTTAAACATTTGAGTGATATCAATAAGAGATGTAAAATTCGAGATTTTGTACATAGAGGACCCTGGGGTCGGACCCTGAGGTCGTTGTTTTGAGACCGTATTCTGCCTCCCTTGGGTAGGCCATTACCGGTCTTAAGTGAGAATGTAAGATTCGGGATTTTGAACATCCAGGGCCCGGAGGCTTGTTGGATCGTATTCTGCCCCCCTTAGGTGGGCCACTAGCGGTCTTAAGTGAGAATGTAAGATTCGGATTTTGAACATCCAGGGCCCGGAGGCTTGTTGGATCGTATTATGCCCCCTTAGGTGGGCCACTACCGATCTTATGTAACAATGTAAAATTTGGAATTTTGAACATATGGGGCCCGAATGCCCGTTGTCATCGAGATCATATTCTTCCCCCTTAGTTGGGCCACTACCGTTCTCGAGTAAGGATTCGCATTCTGCTACTTGGGCCACTATCGAGATCCTGTAATGCTGCACTTTGCTTTCAGCAGAAAGCCACTCTCAGTCTTATATGTTTGTGCTGGGGTGGGTCTGCTGGGAAGTAGTGAGCCAAGTACCAGACTTGCTGCTTTCCACGTCTGGATAAGCAGAATAGAAGTGCTCCAGGGGTTTTATGCACCGTCTGCTCCCTGAGCGCATGGGGCTGATCTCAGTACTCTGCAGTTATACGTCAATGCCCCTCTGCATCTCGTGTAGCTCCTAGCGTGCTTGATGCAGGGATTGAGGCACTAGTACGTGTGGCCCCCTTGTAGATTACGGCTCAAGGCCTCTACGCAGGGGCTGAGGTATTGTCGACATTGTATTGGGGTTGATCAAGTCCATTCCAATTCGCCTACCCAAACATTTATGTATGTGAAACATGTCACGTAGATACGAGGACTGAGGTGACCCTTGGGGCCTGGTCCTTCTTGGCGGGTTTGTAGGTGAAACATGTCACGTAGATGTAGGGTTCGCCAGGATCAAGGTGCCCCTTGGGGCCCGATCCAGCTAGTATGCCCCTTTTAAGTTCAGTGGAGTTCATGTGGCTCCTTTAGTCGGAACTAAATTATGTTATATAAGCTTAGTCCGTAGACATTTTTAGCATACATAGGAGCAGAAAATCAGTGTACTTAAAATATATAGATAGCTAGGTATCAGTAGAAACCCCGATCCGGAGATCTAATTAGAAGTAGTAGAACTTGAGGTGCAGTGCGTTCCAGCAGTTAGGTTGGACCTTTCCTTTTCTGTCTTGTAGCTTGTAGGCTCCTGCTCCATGCACTCCGATTATTTTGTAGGGGCCTTCCCAACCTGGGGCCAGCTTCCCTGCAGATTTGTCTTTGGTATGGCCGCAGACCCGTCGTAGGACCCAGTCTCCTTGCTGGAAGGTCCTGGTCCTGACTTTCTTATTGTATCTCCTGGCCATTTTCTGTTGGTAGGAAATGTTCCTTAGGCGGGCGGCCTCTCTTTTTTCGTCGACCAGATCCAGGCTGAGGGTCAGCAATTCGTCATTTTCCTCCTGGGAGATGGGTCCGGAGACAGTCGTTCTGACGTGTACCTCTGTGGGTATTACTGATTCCATACCGTAGACTAGTGAGAATGGAGTCTCTTGTGTGGCTGTTTTCGGAGTTGTCCGATAAGCCCAGAGGACTCCATGTAACTCTTCTGCCCAGCGCCCGTGGGCTTTCTCCAGGCGTTTCTTGATCATGTTGACCACGGTTTTGTTTGTAGATTCGGCATGGCCGTTTGATTGCGGGTGCCGCGGTGCGGAGAAGGAGAGATTGATGTTCCACTCTTGGTAGAATTCTCTGAAGTCATGGCTCGTGAACTGGGGCCTGTTGTCTGTGAGAAACTCTTTGGGCACGCCGAAGCGGGTTATCACGTTTGTCCATATGAACTTCTTTATTTTCTCTGTAGTAATCGTGGCTAGGGCCTCGGCCTCTACCCATTTAGTAAAGTAGTTAGTTATTACGAGGAGGAATACCTTTTGTCGCAGTGCCATTGGGAATTTCCCGACGATATCCATGCCCAAATTTCGGAAAGGCCAGGGAGAGCTTAGAGTTTTCAGATTCTCCGGAGGAAGGTTGGAGATTGGAGCATGCCTCTGACATTGGTCGCAGGACCTAGCTTTTCTGAGGGCGTCGCTGGCCATCGTGGGCCAGTAGTAGCCGGCTCTTCTAGCTCTGAGCACTAAGCTTTGGCCGCTGGAATAAGAGCCGCATTCTCCTTCGTGGAGCTATTTTAGGATTCGGGTCGCTTCCCTAGGGGTGAGACATCGCAGGTATGGTCCTGAAAATGACCTTCTATATAATTTTCCTCGGGGAGAAGGTTGCGTACCAGGTAGTCGATTATAGGGTCATCCAGCTTTCTCCCTCGTTGATGACGGAGATTTCTTCGGGATCCCCTTCTTGGTCTGTGGCTGGCCACTGGAGTACTAGCAGGGGGATATTCATCTGGCTGGTGGTTTCTAGGGCGGACCATAGGTTGACCAGGGGATCGGCTTGCGAGTTTTGTTCTCTGGGAACTTGGGTAAGCTTGCAGATCTGGAATCTTTCGATCAGGCGCTTTGCCACAGCGAGGTATTTGATCATACTGGCGTCTTTGGCCTGGTAGCCAGCTTGGACCTGGCTGATGATCAGTTCGGAGTCGCTGAAGACCAGGATCTCCTCTGCTCCCATCTGCTTAGCGAGTGAGAGGCCCGCAATTAGGGCCTCATATTCGGCCTCATTATTTGTAGCTTTGAAGTTGCATCTTATCGCTCTTGATGCTGATTCGCGGTTGGGGAGGTTAGAACCATGCCTACTCCTGCCCCTCTCACGTTACTGGACCCGTCGACGTGTAGGGTCCATTCTCCCGTTCCTCTGGCTGGGCCTTGGAAATCAACTTCTGACTCCGGGATCGAAAGCATGGATGGTGAGAATTCAGCGACGAAGTCAGCGAGGACCTGTGATTTGATGGCCGTGGTAGGCTTCAAGACTATGTCGTATTCCCCGAGCTCAATCGCCCACTTTGCGAGGCTTCTTGACACCTCTGGCTTTTGAAGAACGGCTTTTATGGGGAAT
>CAKOAT010387377.1:0-10769 GCA_932364175.1 Eruca vesicaria subsp. sativa
TTTCCAATAGTTTAAAAGTATCATTTTTGTTATTTGCATTCTAGTTTTAGTTAACTTCAAAACCAACCAAACATTCGATTGCACTTAGATTAAGTTAGTACTTGCATTCTCGGTGCTTTTTAATCCCTCAGAACTGGTTCGACAATTTACTTCACTATACAACATTTGCTTTAGGAGCCTCAAAAACTCCTAACATCAACACTGTGCTCAGCTGAACTTGTGCTACGGATTCAGTGATTTAGCATCAGGACTCAGTGGAGAAGATAGACGGAGATTCGAATCACAGCACAACAATGACGACCGTTGTTCCCACTTCCGAAGAAGATATCTGAATCCCCCATACAGTCGTCAAACCCTAGATCGCTCACTCACTCACTCTCACAATGGCGGCGAATCTGCCGATGGATATCGTCGCCGATGTCTTCCTCCGTCTCCCCGCTACTACCCTGGTCCGATGTCGCCTCCTCTCGAAGCCTTGCTTCGCTCTTATCAACAGTCCAGACTTCGTCGCGTCGCATCTCAAACGCGTTCTCGAAACCGAAGAGCACCTCATGATCCTCCTCCGATCTCATCGCCTTCTACGTAGATTGCACCTCGACGGACCGGATAAACTCTCAGACGTCGACCATCCGTTACTAACCGACGGTTTCACGAACGTTTTCGGTTCGGTTAACGGTTTAATCGGTTTAACTAACTCTCCCGTTAATTTAGCGATTTTTAATCCCTCAACGCGGACAATCCACACCTTACCGGTTGAGCCTATCGATTTCCCGGAACGTTCCATCACACGCGAGAATGTTATTTTCGGATTAGGTTACGATTCGGTGAGCGATGATTACAAAGTTGTTAGGATGATTAAGTCTAAGCACGAAGGCTATTCTTTCGAACTGAAAGGTTATCTTGTCGAAATCAAAGTATTCAGCTTAAAGAGTAATAAGTGGAAGAGAATCCATCTTCGTTTTGAGCTTCAGGTTCTTTTCATGATGTACTATTGCCATGTGTTGTATCGTCGTGGGAATGGTGTTGTTGCTTGCAATAGTCTTCACTGGGTTTTGCATCGAAACCCTCTCGCCTTGGGAAAGATAATCAGATTTGATCTTGCCTCTGATGATATTAGTGTCCTCAGTTACCCACTGGAGCTTTGCTTTCAAGTTATGGGTTTAGGTGTGTTAGACGGTTGCCTTTGTTTGATTTGTCACGACAGCCACAACGTCAGGAATGGGCATGTGGATGTTTGGATTTTGAGGGAGTATGGAGGAGAGTGGAGTAAGTTCATTACTCTGCCGATACCAGAGACTGTGGTTTCGTTTAAGTTTGTGAGACCTCTGATATATTCCAAGGACAGGAGGAAGATTTTGCTTGAGATAAACAATGGGAAGCTCTTTTGGTTTGATTTGGAGAGTAAGAGTTTTGAAAAGCTTGTGATAAAGGGTTGTAAGGGTCCACGTAACGCGGAGATCCTCGTGAGTAGCCTTGTTTTGGGATGTAAAGGTGTTTCTGGCAGAGCTCCAGAAAAAAGTAACAAAAGTTGGTATGCTCATCTTTGTAGCCTTGTTTTGGGGAGTAGAGGTGATCCTCGAGAAAAGGAAATAATGCTCAAGGGTTACAAAAGGTGGTATGCTCATCTTCTTTAAAGTGCTTTCTTGTTTTGATTCCCTGATATTGTACTTAGATACGGATGTGACAATAAGTCAAAACTGAGTATTGGGTGTCTTCTTTCTTGGAGGTTTTAGGATTGCAAATGGTAAAATGTATCAACTTGATTAACCATCTTATGTTACAATCTCAGGGGAGGTGGTTTTCTGTCCAAGGGATTCAAGCTCAAGTATGACAAAAGCATGGGAACTTTGAATCCCAAACCTTCGTCAAGGTAAGTGTAATAATCTAATGCTTATGAGTGTTTCCCTCAAGTTGGTATCCTTCTTTCACATTTCGATGTGAGATGAGATTTCCATTCTTCACCTGGTTACATTATTGTTATCTTTTTTATCTATAATTATGTTAATTGTTGAAAATAAACATTAATCGTAGTAACTGCATATCTTATTTTTAACAAGCTTACATTGACACTCAAAATTATAAAATAATTTGGGCCAAATCACTGCCACCGTTATTTTCACCGTCATGGCCCTTACGGCAAAAAAAGTCATCGTCTTTTTGACTGGAGTCTTAGTCTTAGCAAGTGGAACTTGAGTCATCATCATTGGATAAAGTTGGGAGAAAACTTAGAATTTCAAGTGTTTTTGAGTTTGTTCGGTGTGTGTAGGTGCAGATCTTGACTTTGGGTTTGATTTTCAGGTACGCAGGGCGTAAGGTGGAAAGGAAATGGCTTTAAGCAGCTTCATCAAATTCTAATCCCAAAATTAAGTCTAAGACTCTAAGTACTAATTAGCTTAACCTATGTAATACAGTGTGCTTAGGTAGCCGTAGCTTCGTTTAAGTATAGCATGTTGCAGTATAACTCAGTAGTTAGTTGCATATATCAAATCTATAAATCTAGTAAAATTATATCTGGCTTCATGCAAATAGTTACTGGAGAATATTTATTAGACATCACAATGATAAAACAAAACACATAAGAATCTTGTTACCAGCCGGGAAACAAAATCATGTGAACAAGGTTTTGAGTACTGTTGTCATCTCTACTCCCATTAATTTCCACAACCGGATTGTGCAAATTAAATTTGGATCAGCTTTTCTTCTCTGCGTTAACCTCTTAGACCATCTCTAACCCTAGATTAGCTTACTTATTGGGCCGAGCCTACAAGCCCATGAAGGGAAAAAGTAATCAATTTACACGCACCTTCTCCGAAACAAATATCTAAATCTCTAGATTCCGAAACCCATCCTCACTCAACACTCTCACTAAGACTAGCTTCCGAAAGAAAAAAACAATGGCGAGTTTTCCGATGGATATCGTCACCGACGTACTCCACCGTCTCCCCGCCACTACCCTAGTCCGATGTCTTCTCCTCTCGAAGCCTTGCTTCTCTCTTATCAACAGTCCCGACTTCATCGCCTCGCATCTCAAACGCACGCTCGAAACCGAAGACCACATCATGATCCTCCTCCTAACAATCCTCCGTCTACGTACCGTGCACCTCGACGCACCGGATAAAAGTCTCCCTCATCGAGAATCCTCTCCTAACCGGCGGTTTCACTCAATTTTTCGGTTCGGTTAACGGTATAATCGGTTTAACAAACCCCCCTACCGATTTCGCGCTTTTCAATCCATCAACTCGCAAAATCCACCCCTTACCTGTTGCGCCTATCGACTTCCCTGAACGTTCCCTCACTCGTCGTCAGTATGTTTTTTACGGATTAGGTCACGATTCCGTCACCGATGATTACAAAGTCGTTAGGATGATTCAATCTAAAGATAGAGGAGGTGATGATGAGAGCGTTGGTTATCCTTTCGAAGTCAAAGTTTTCAGCTTAAAGAGTAACAAATGGAAGAGAGTCCAACTTCTTTCCGAAGACGTTGAGATTCTTTTCGACAGCTTCTTTTTCCGTTTGCTGTATCGCCGCGGGAACGGTGTTCTCGTTAGCAACAGTCTTCACTGGATTTTGATTCATAACGAAGGAGATTTCGGGATGAACACGATAATCAGATATGATCTCGCTACCGATGAACTTGGACTCGTCAGTTTCTCGCATGATGTTTACTGTAAAGGGATGGATATTGGTGTGTTGGGTGGGTGTCTTTGTATGATGTGTTATAACGAGGTTAGGCATGCGGATGTTTGGATTATGAGGGAGTATGGAGGAGAGTGGAGTAAGTTTTTGTCTGTGCCGCAGCCGGAGAGTGTTGTTTCGTTTGAGTTTGTGAGGCCTTTGGTTTATTCTAAGGACAGGAGGAAGATTTTGTTTGAGATAAACAATGGGAAGTTGTTTTGGTTTGATTTGGGGAGTAAGAGTTTTGAGACGCTTGTGATAAAGGGTTGTGAGGATCTTCAGTGTAACGCTGAGATTGTTGTGAGTAGCCTTGTTTTGGGGTGTAAAGGTGATCTTGGCAGAGCTCGAGAAAAGAAAATGATGCAGAAGGGTAATAAAAGGTGGGGTGCTCATCTTTATAATGTGCTTTCTTACTTGTTTTTATTCCTTGATTCAGATATTTAGATAAGGAGAAAAGAGTCTTGTGTGTATCTTCATTCTTTGAGATTTTACGATGGCATATGGTAAGATGTATTAACTTGCTGAAGCATCTTGTGTTACAATCTCAGGAGGGATGACTTTCTGTCCAAGGGATTCAAGCTGAAGCTATGAGCAAAGCAGGGGAACTTCAAAGCCCAAACCTTTATGAAGGTAACTGTAAACAATCTAATGGTCGTTAGTGTTTCCTTCAAGTTAGTTTTCTTCTTTCTCATTGTCTGAGATTTCCATTCTTAACCTAGATACATTTCTGGAAATCTTAGTAAGTGGAACTTGAGTCAACATCGTTAACGTTCACGATTTCACAATATATGAAAAATTCTTTAGAGTTTGAACCGTGTAGGTGCATTCACAATATATGAAAAATCTTATTGTTTCAAGTGTTTTGGAGTTTGAACCGTGTAGAGTCTTGACTCTTTGTTTGTTTTTCAGGCGCAGGCCGTAAGTGGAAAGGAAATGGCGTGAAGCAGTTTCATCAACTTCTAATCCCATATTAGGTCTTAAAACTAATTAGCTTAACCTATGTAGTACGTATATTTTGTAAGAGAAGACAGTGTGCTTAGGTAACTTCTTTTGAGTATGGCATGTCGCAGTACGCAATTTGGTTTCTACTATATATGCCAAACGGGGATTTTTTACGTCGTTGTAAGTTGCGTATTTTAAATGTTAGATTAGAAAGAAAATTGCAGGATGATTCAAGGACGTGAAAAATTAATTATGACGAAAATGGTATTATTAATAACATTTAGACTAGGTTTTAGAAAGACAGTAATGTATTTGTGTCAGAAGTTGTCCACCACTTTTTTTTTATTATCTTCAACTCCAAGTAACCTTTTTACTTCTCATCTTTGGATCATTGGGGCTTCCGTTTCTTACAAAAGAATGAAGACAGTTGAGCTGTTTTGTTCCGACAAAAGTTACTCAGAAGCTGGATACATACATGGAATTCCAAAATGCAAATTCAGGATTTCTGCAAACCTGTACTAGTGTGAACTCATCAGTTTTACATATCAGATTGTTGAGGAAGTCTGTGTAGCAAAATCAGATTGTTGTCACTAATGTTCCACATTGCAATCGCTGAATGGAGCGTGAATTTGGACAAAAGCAATTGCAATCTCTTAGAACAAAGCTTGCAGCTTGGCGGGTGAAAAATACTAAAGATTAGACTGTTTTAGAATACTCCTACAAAGAGAATGCTTGATGATAATAACATGTTTTTGACTTATAGGCTTCAATTGGTAACCACAATTTATGAAAATAATGATGATGAAATTGTTGTTCCTCAAAATTGGTATCAGTTAAGTTGAATTTTCTGTCAGATTATAAAGTCATGAGTCCCACTTTATTCTTCTCATTTCCTCATGAATGAAAAAAATTACAAAGAAAAAATTCCTTCTCTATTTTCTATGAGGAATGGAATGAACATAACTTCATATATTTCTGACTTTTTCATTTCATCGATTGAATATTTGTTCATTATATTTTTCATTTTTCTTTTCAATTTAATGGTCACCAATTGAAGCCATAAAGTTTGTGGAATTACCGTAGTAGTTTCTACACCACCAGAAGAGTTTTAATTCTCGGAGAAAGTGAATGGCGAATTATGCAGATTGGAGAAAAAAACTTACAAGAGATCTTCAGCATGGCGCAAGGCGTACCGTCGGAAATGAATTTCATATCGTCTATGTAATATTTCTCATTGTTTGTAATGCAAAAAACTTGTTAAAAATACAATTTTTCTTGGGACGAGCCCACGAGGCCAAAATAGTAAAAAGTTTCACAATTACACAAATGTCCCTCTTCGAATCAAAATATCTTAGTCCCTCCCTATGTTGTTAAACCCTAGAGCTGCTCACCCACACTGAGATTGAGATAGCGTCCCACAGAAGACAATGGCGACTCTGCCGATGGATATCATCAACGACGTCTTCCTCCGTCTCCCCGCTACTACGCTGGTCCGGTGCCGCGCCCTCTCGAAGCCTTGCTTCTCTCTGATCGACAGTCCTGACTTCGCCACGTCTCATCTCAAACGCACGCTCGAAACCGAACAGCACCTCATGATCTTGCTGCAATCCGATCGCCTTCTACGTACCGTACGCGTCGACTCACCGGATAAACTCTCCGACGTTGAGAGTCCTTTACCAACCGGTGGTTTCACGGAGGTTTTCGGTTCGGTTAACGGTTTGATCGGTCTAACCAACTCCCCCGTCGATTTATCGATTTTCAATCCATCCACTCGCAAAATCCACCGCTTACCGATCGAGCCAATCGATTTCCCTCAACATTCCATCACTCGCGAGTATGTGTTTTACGGATTAGGTCACGATTCGGCGAGTGATGATTACAAAGTCGTGAGGATGGTTCAGTGTAAGCGTAAAGATGGCGATGGAGGTTATCCTTTCGAAATCAAAGTTTTCAGCTTAAAGAGTAATAGATGGAAGAGAATCCATCTTCGTTCGGAGGTTCAGATTCTCGTCACCAACTCCTATTACAATCTAACGTACCGTAGTGGGAATGGTGTTCTTGCTGGCAACAGTTTCCACTGGATTCTACCTCGAAGTGAAGGATATATCGAATCCAACACTATAATCAGATTTGATCTCGCCTCTGAGGCTCTTGGTGTCCTTAGCTTCCCGGAGGTCCTTTACTATGAAGATTATATGGATATAGCTGTGTTGGATGGCTGCCTTTGCTTGATGTGTTACGGCGATTTTAGCCGTGTGGATGTTTGGATTCTGAGGGAGTATGGAGGAAAATGGAGTAAGTTCATTACGGTGGTGCCGACATCGGAGACTGTGGTGTCGCTTGAGTTTGTAAGGCCTATGATCTACTCCAAGGACAGGAGGAAGATTTTGTTTGAGATAAACAATGGGAAGCTCTTTTGGTTTGATTTGGCGAGTAAGAGTTTTGAAGCGCTTGGAGTAAAGGGTTATGATGAGGGTCGTCCATGGAATGTAGAAATTGTTGTGAGTAGCCTTGTTTTGGGATGTAAAGGTGATCCTCGCAGAGCTCCAGAAAAGAGAATGATGCAGAAGGGTAACAAAAGGTGGTGTTCTCATCTTTATCTTCATTCTTTGAGATTTTAGGATTGCAAATGGTAAACTTTAGGTGCTTATACATCTTATTTAACACTATCAGGAGCGATGATTTTCTGTCCAAGGGATTTAAGCTCAAGTTGTGAGCAAAGCAAGTGAACTTCAAAGCCCAAAACTTTATAAAGGTAAATTGTAATGAATCTAATGGTCGTGAGTGTTTCTATTCTTCTTTCTCTTTGTGTAAGATTTTCCCATTCTTAACCTGGGTACATTATTGGAAATCTTAGCAAGTGGAGCTTGAGTCAATATATGGAAAAATCTTACTATTTCTAGTGTTTTGTGAGTTTGAACAGTGTAGGTGTATTCACAATATATGGAACAATCTTACTATTTCACATGTTTTGGAGTTTGAACCGTGTAGCTGCAAATCTTGACTTTTTGTTTGATTTTCAGGTTCAGGGCGTAGGCGGGATAGGGAATGGTTTGAAGCTGCTTCATCAAAATCCTAATCCCATATTAGTTCTTAATACTAATTAGCTTTAACTATGTAGTACATATATTTTGTAAGAGAAGACTTACATTCTCATCTAAAATAGCCAAACGGGGATTTTCAGTTCATTGTGCTTAGTTGCATATATTAAATCTATGATCAGAATGTAAAATTGCAAGATGATTCAAGGACGACAAAAATTATTTTATGAATCAGATTGTTGTGTGGAGCGTGAATTTGAACATAATCAATGGCACTCTCTTCGAACAAAGCTTGCAGCTTGGCGGGTAACTGAATATTTTTTCTGATTTTTATTGGGCCGCGCCTGCCAGGCCCATGAATAATAAATTACACAAAATTCCCTCTCCGAATCAAAATATCTTAGTCCCATGTGAAACCCTAGATTTGCTCACTCACACTACTACTGAAAGTAGCTTCTAAGAGAAAACAATGGCGACTATGCCGATGGATATCGTCACCGATGTAATCCTCCGTCTCCCCGCTACTACGCTCCTCCGATGCCGCGTCCTCTCGAAGCCGTGCTACTCTCTCATCGACAGTCCCGATTTCGTCGCGTCGCATCTCAAACGCAGGCTAGAAACCGAAGAGCACGTCATGATCCTTCTGCGAACCCCTCGCCTTCTACGTACGGTGTACCTCGACGCACCGGATAAAATCTCCGACGTGGAGCATCCGTTGCAAACCGGTGGTTTCACAGAGGTTTTCGGTTCAGTTAACGGTTTAATCGGTTTAACGAACTCTCCTCTCGACTTAGCACTTTTCAATCCATCAACCAGGAAAATCCACCGCTTACCGATTGAGCCTGTTGATTTCTCCGAACGTTACATCACACGCGAGAATGTGTTTTACGGATTAGGTTACGATTCCGTTAGCGGTGATTACAAAGTTGTGAGGATGATTCAGTCCAAGTACAAAGGCGATGGAGTCAACGAAAGCTTTGGTTATCCTCTGGAGATCAAAATGTTCAGCTTAAAGAGTAATAAATGGAAGAGAATCTATCTCCTCTTTGAGGTTCAGATTCTCTTCATTTACTTTTATTACCATCTGCTGTACCGTCGTGGGAATGGTGTTCTTGTTAGCAATAGTCTTCACTGGATTTTGCCTCGAACTGGTGGACATACTGCATTCAACACGATTATCAGATTTGATCTCGCCACTGACGATCTTGGAGTCCTTAGCTTCCCAAGTGATCTTTACTGTGAAGATGATATGGATATTGGTGTGTTGGATGGCTGCCTTTGCTTGATGTGTTACAGCGAGTCTAGCGTGGATGTTTGGATTTTGAGGGAGTATGAAGGGAAGTGGAGAAAGTTCATTACGGTGCCGAAACCTGAGACTGTGGTTGCGTTTGAGTTTGTGAGGCCTATGATCTATTCTAAGGACAGGAGCAAGATTTTGCTGGAGATAAACAATGGGAAGTTGATGTGGTTTGATTTGGAGAGTAAGAGTTTTGAGACGCTTGTGATAAAGGGTTGTGAGGATCTTCAATGTAACGCTGAGATTGTTGTGAGTAGCCTTGTTTTGGGATGTAAGGGTGATCCTCGCAGAGCTCCAGAAAAGAAAATGATGCAGAAGGGTAACAAAAGGTTGTATGCTCATCTTTATAGTGTGCTTTTTCTTACATGTTTTGATTCTCTGATCAGATTTTTAGATATGGATAAGACAGTAAGGCAAATCTTGAGTCTTGTGTATCTTCATTCTTTGAGATTTTAGGATTGCAAAATAGGAAATTGCTTAAACATCTTATGTTACATCTCAGGAGGGATGATTTTCTGTCCAAGGAATTCAAGCTGAAGCTATGAGCAAACCAGGTTCAAAGCCCAAAAAACTATATAAAGGTAAATGTAAAGAATCTAATGGTTATGAGTGTTCCCCTTAAGTTTGTATTCATATTTCTCTTTGTGTGAGCTTTCGATTCTTGACGTAAGTACATTATTGGAAATCTTAGCAAGTGGAACTTGAGTCAACATCGTTAGGGTATACGAAAAATTATCACTATTTCAAGTGTTTTGGATTTTGAACCGTGTAGGTGCAAAAAGTGACTCTTGGTTTGATTTTCAGGTTCAGGTTGTAGGTGGGAGAAGAAATCGCTTTAAGCATCTTCATCGAAGTCGTATCCCTATATTAGCTCGTAGTACTAATTAGCTTAACTATGTAGTACGTATATTTGTAGAGAAGAAGACTGTGTGCTTAGGTATAACTTCTTTTGAGTATGGCATGTTGCAATATAACGTTGTAGTTGGTTGAATATCTAAAACCTAAGTATCTAGTAAAATTAAATCTGACTGCAAATAGGTAATGAAGAATATTTAATTAGATACTAAATTATAATGAGGAGAATCGTCGATAAACAAAACACATAAGAAACTAGCTACAGAGTAGTGCAGGACAAAATTGCGATTGTGTTGAAACATAAATGAATTTCTTTTTTTCTTACGAGTTTTATTGGGCCCACCCTGCGAGGCCCAAGAAGAGAGAATTACACGAGTGTCCTTTGAAACAAATATCTTTTTTTTTTTGTCGACATTGATATTAAAAGCCCAATGGCTAAACATTACACGAAGAGAGCCCAATACTTCAATTTGTCCAATCCATTTTCCCACAATAAGCTAAAAATACAAATGTCTAGTACGTGTAGGAAAAATAAGAACTTAGTAGACACGTGGCTTTCATACGATGATCTTGGACACCTCACCGAACACCTCATCAACTGATGCTTTTCACGCCGGTGGTGAGATCTCTCCGGTGAAAGGCTTCCGCCGTCGACGATATCTTCTTCCGTGAAGTTGGAAATTCCATCAGCTTCGTGTAACACAACAGATGCTCCTCTTTTCAACCGAAGATAACGAGAATCAAATCAGAGATTACTGGGTGATGTCTTGCATTATTACATTGTTTTATCTCTTCATTTGCATTCCTTTTCATCATGTAGAATAGGTTTTAGCCATGTTTAGGTTGCATTTTGCATACATGAGTCCCTTTTAGGTATTGGAGCATCACATGGAGCTTTTGGAAGCATTTGGGATTCATCAGGGGCTCAAGGGAGGCAAAGGGAGTGACCTAAGTCCGGA
>CAKOAT010387377.1:16712-39442 GCA_932364175.1 Eruca vesicaria subsp. sativa
ATACCCATGAGTTCTCCTTCCCAATAGTTTAAAAGTATCATTTTTGTTATTTGCATTCTAGTTTTAGTTAACTTCAAAACCAACCAAACATTCGATTGCACTTAGATTAAGTTAGTACTTGCATTCTCGGTGCTTTTAAATCCCTCAGAACTGGTTCGACAACTTACTTCCACTATACTATCATTTGACTTAGGAGCCTTGAAAACTCCTAACATCACTGGGACATTAGTTGACTCCGATACAATTGAAGCTTAGGTCTTTGTTAGGACACTTTTCACCGGAAAAGCCCCAACTTTACTAAAACCCAATTCAACTTGATCGAAGTAAAAACAACAATCCATTCAAACTTCTTACAAGCTACTTAGCTCCGAGGCCATATAAACGGCTGCTATAAGCAAGAGCAAGATTTATGCTTGTATAGAAGAAGAAATGCATAACCAGCAAAAACGATTGATTTCAAAATCATCGGGATTTAAAAAAACACAAAGGAGCATCAGAAAGTTGAGATCCGATTTATCAAGATCGGAAATTTATTATATTCAAACTGAACCAGAGATAGATGATGGAGAAAGTGAATAACAATTTTGATTCAGTTTGAAAAACACACACAAAAAATCGCCAAAGCGAAGAGTAGATCCGCTACCGGAAGTTAATTATCAGTTGATCGAATATCTTACAATCAAAAAACAAAAAGAACTCTCAAACTCTCAATCCCTCTGAAAGATCAAAGTGTGTTAAGAGGGAAGTTGAGAGGATTTTCTCTCTCTGAAGAGAAGAGAGAGAGTGAAACAAATATCTAAATCACCGGGGATTTTGAATCCCTAGATTTTCTCGCTGACACTGAGAAAAGCTTACGAGAGACAACAATGGCGAATATGCCTATGGATATCGTCGCCGATATCTTCCACCGTCTCCCCGCTACTACCCTGGTCCGATGCCGCCTCCTCTCGAAGCCTTGCTACTCTCTTATCGACAGTTCCGACTTCGTCGCGTCGCATCTCAAACGCGTTCTCGAAACCGAAGAGCACCTCATGATCCTCCTGCGTTTCCCTCGCATTCTACGTACGGTGTACCTCGACGCACCGGATAAACTCTCTGACGTTGAGCATCCTTTGCAAGCCGGCGGTTTGACGGAGGTTTTCGGTTCGGTTAACGGTATAATCGGTTTAACGAACTCTCCTCTCGACTTAGCACTTTTTAATCCATCGACTCGTAAAATCCACCGCTTACCGATTGAACCTGTTGATTTCCCGGAACGTTACATCACACGCGAGGTTGTCTTTTACGGATTAGGTTACGATTCGGTGAGTGATGATTACAAAGTAGTGAGGATGATTCAGTCGAAGGATTTAGGTGATGAAGGAGATTATCCTTTGGAAATCAAAGTTTTCAGCTTAAAGAAAAATAAATGCAAGAGAATCAGTCTTCTCTTTGAGGTGCAGATGCTCTTCATCTACTTTTATTACGATATTCTGTATCGCCGTGGGAATGGTGTTCTTGCTAGCAATAGTCTTCATTGGATCTTACCTAGAAGTCAAGGACATATCGCTTTCAACACGATAATCAGATTTGATCTTGCCTCTGATACTCTTGGAGTTCTTAGCTTCCCAAGTGATCTTTACTGTGAAGATGATATGGATATTGGTGTGTTAGATGGCTGCCTTTGCTTGATGTGTTACAGCGAGTCTAGTGTGGATGTTTGGATTTTGAGGGAGTATGAAGGGAAGTGGAGTAAGTTCATTACGGTGCCGAAACCTGATTCTGTTGTTTTCTTTGAGTTTGTGAGGCCTCTGATCTATTCCAAGGACAGGAGCAAGATTTTGCTGGAGATAAACAATGGGAAGTTGATGTGGTTTGATTTGGAGAGTAAGAGTTTTGAAAAGCTTGTGATAAAGGGTTGTGAGGGTCCGTGTAACGCTGAGATCGTCGTGAGTAGCCTTGTTTTGGGATGTAAAGGTGATTCCTCGCAGAGCTCGGGAAAAGAAGGGTAACGAAAGGTGAGATGCTCATCATTATAGTAAAGCTTTCTTACTCTTTTTGATTCCTTGGTTGTATTTTTAGATATGTACAAGTCAATTAAGGCAAATCTGAGTCTTGGGTAACTTCTTTTGAGTATGACATGTTGTAATATCTGTACTTGGGTGCACATCTAAAATCTAAGAATCTAGTAAAATTAAATCTTGTTGCAAATAGTTACTGAATAATATTTGATTAGATAAACATTGATATTAAGAAAATCGTCGATTAACAAAAAAACATAAGAACCTAGCTACCACCCGGAAACAAAATCCATGTTTAATTATGTCGAGACCAACCTTCTCGACACTTAAGGCTCTGTGAAGCAGATGCAAAGATATATGATCTGATTTAAGGACGTGAAAAAAGCAAAAAGTTCTGATCTAATTAATTACATTTAGACAACCTTTTTAAAAGAGGACATGCTTGCTTAGGAAGGTAGCAAGGTAAGTTGGGAGATATGTTTGCGTCAGAAGTTGACTTATGGCTAGACCTCATTTTCTTTTTTGTCTTCAACCCCAAGTAACCTTCTCACTTCTCATCTTTGGATCATTAGGGTTTCCGTTTCTTAATTTTCTTTTAAAAAAAAGACAGTTGAGATGTTGTGTTCGGACAAGAGCACGTCAGTTTCTGTTGCTGTTTTACTATCAATCACCATAAACATTGCTTAAAGTTAAGGGAAACAAGAAAAGAATAAATTTAGAGAATGCAACAACAAGTAGGTAGAAAATAATCTTTTGAAAAGCTTCTGTTTAAATCCTGTAGAAGAAGAAACTGAAGTTAAACAACCATATCTGGAATACTATTATCCTTAGGAAATTTACAAAAAGATGAGACTCTTCTTCTGCTTCTTCTTCATGATCATCTTCAGCGCCTGTGAGTTTTGGATACTCAACAAACTATCTCCAAAACCTCAACTTCCTTTTTTCTCATTCTGTGTTTTTTTTTTAACAGCTGCTTATGATCCATTGGATCCTAATGGGAACATAACAATCAAATGGGATATCATGTCATGGACAGCAGATGGCTATGTGGTAAGAATTATCTTCACACTTATGTGTGTGAGTGTTTGAAACTCAGCACTAACTCTCACCATCTCATTATATGTATCTGCAGGCTATTGTTACTATGAACAACTTCCAAATCTACCGACACATACAATCCCCAGGTTGGACACTAGGCTGGGCATGGGCAAAGAAAGAAGTGATATGGTCAATGGTTGGTGCACAAGCAACAGAACAAGGAGACTGTTCCAAGTTCAAAGGCAACGTACCTCACTGCTGTAAGAAAACCCCAACCGTCGTTGATCTCTTACCAGGCGTCCCTTACAATCAACAGATCTCAAACTGTTGCAAAGGCGGTGTAGTTGGTGCTTGGGGTCAAGATCCATCATCCGCTGTGTCACAGTTTCAGGTTAGTGTTGGTCAGGCTGGAACCACAAACAAGACTGTCAAGCTTCCTAAGAACTTCACTTTGCTTGGTCCTGGTCCTGGTTACACTTGTGGTCCTGCCAAAATAGTGCCGTCTACTGTCTTTCTAACTACTGACAAAAGGAGGAAAACACAAGCTTTGAGTAAGTGTTAAGTTCTCTTCATCTATTAAGCATCATTGATCTTTAAACATCAATTCATAATTATGCTTTCTGCAGTGACGTGGAATGTTACCTGCACATACTCACAGTTTCTAGCAAGGAAGCATCCAAGTTGTTGCGTCTCCTTCTCTTCTTTCTACAACGACACTATAACTCCTTGCCCTTCTTGTGCTTGTGGCTGCGAGAATAAAAGGAGCTGCGTCAAGTAAGCAAAATGAAAACACAAATCACTTAAATCCCTGTCATAATATTAATTAATAGTTTTACTTTGTAGGGCTGATTCTAAGATTTTAACCAAGAAAGGACTCAACACACCGAGAAAAGACAACGCACCATTGCTACAATGCACACACCACATGTGCCCGATTAGAGTTCACTGGCACGTTAAAACTAACTACAAAGACTATTGGCGTGTGAAGATAGCCATCACAAATTTCAATTACCGGATGAATCATACGCTATGGACTTTAGCAGTTCAGCATCCAAATCTCAACAACGTGACTCAAGTTTTCAGCTTTGATTACAAATCAGTTGCTCCTTACGGATCCATAAGTAAGTCTCTCTCTGCTCTCAATACAAAGATTTAACCTTTGAAGCTAAAGACTGAAACTTTATTTGATCTGTTATGCAGATGATACTGGAATGTTCTTTGGGACAAAGTTTTACAATGATCTTTTGATGGAAGCTGGACCTTCAGGGAATGTGCAATCAGAGGTTTTGTTACAGAAAGATCAAAAGACTTTTACTTTGAAGCAAGGTTGGGCTTTCCCGAGGAAAGTTTATTTTAATGGAGATGAGTGTATGTTGCCTCCACCAGATTCGTATCCTTTTCTACCAAACTCTGCACGAGGAAGCTTAGCTTCTCTCTCGACGCTGTCATTCACGGTTCTTGTTTTTATGTTGATATCATTCTGGTGAGTTGATGCGTGATCCTTCTGGGTTTCAGAAACAGGATTTGAAAATGTTTTTTTGTATGAGAAAGTGTTTAGAGATTTGTAAACTTAATCACTGCCATTGATGTAATGGTTCTGTACTCTTGTTGATCGAGATTTAAAGGTTTGTTGGTTTTGTTATTACACATGTGAAAGTGAAACGTTTGACTGAGAACGAAGGGTACAATAGTCAAATAGTTTTTTATCGGGCCGTGATAAGCGCATTCTACTGTAGGCCCAATTTAGGCCCAGCTTAGTTTTATATTCGCATGTGTATGTTTGTCGTTGGTCTGCAAAGGTGGAAGATCAATAACAACGGCGTTTTGTTTGGCGAAACGCTTTTTTTTCTGGAAGATATTTTCCCCGTAGGCTCTATAAAGTCCTGGTCTATTGTTTGTTTTTCTATTAAATTGTTATCTAGCATTTGTGTATTCTATAGTGCAAGGAAATTTTTTAAAAAGGTTTTATTTACTCGGACTGATCCTTCAACACCAATTAGCGTCATCGTTTTATAAATTTTCATGTGAAAGTTATTGATATTTTTCTATATGGAAAATCAAACAAAAAAAAATGCTAAAAAATACAGTAAAGAGAAACGAATGAATTTAACTAAACATAACTTTTTCTACTGAACTGTAATAAAATAAAAGCATATACATTTTTTTGGTCAAGAAAACATATACACTTGCGAGCAAGTCCCATGCGGTATATGCCCCCCTTTGACTGGAATCTAATGAAAAACATAGCCTCTAACCAAAACGCTAACCGCGTCTGCGTTTCTTAAAACCCTCTTAACAATATTCTCTACCTGACGAATCCAAAAAACCTTCGTTGAATTTGCCTCCAAGAAATCTCCAATCAGATATTTCCATTTCCGCCGTCATCGTCGTAGGAAGATCAGCTACTTCCGCCTCGCCGCATCTTAAGAGTCATGAACACGCCGCCGACTTCTCGCGTCGCATCTTTTGGTCAGACGGAGATTAACTGGGACAAGTACGTCTCCCTTCTCTTTTGCTCCTTCGATTTTCTTCTTCGTAGCGTTGTTATAATTCGCTTCGATTCAGATCTTCGTGATTAGCTCTTTTGTTGATTCGCACTTTGATTTGGTGGAGGTAATCATAGATTAGGGATTGATTTCAGATTCTCATCCGTTAACCTAATTGTTACATTACTGATGATAAGATCAGAGAAGTCTTAGATTATTTATTGTTACGCTATAATTTAATTTAAATTTAATTTAATTTGCAGGCTTGATAAAAAGAGATTTTACGTAAACGGAGCAGGACTCTTCACCGGCGTAACAGTAGCACTCTACCCTGTCTCCGTCATCAAAACAAGGCTCCAAGTCGCTTCCAAAGACATCGCTGAGAGAAGCGCCTTCTCTGTTATCAAAGGCATTCTCAAAAACGACGGCGTTCCTGGTCTCTACCGTGGTTTCGGCACCGTGATCACAGGTGCTGTCCCCGCTAGGATCATATTCTTAACTGCATTGGAGACGACGAAGATCTCTGCTTTCAAGTTGGTTGCGCCTTTGGAGTTGAGTGAGCCTACGCAAGCTGCTATTGCTAATGGGATTGCTGGGATGACGGCTTCTCTTTTCTCACAGGCCGTGTTTGTACCTATTGATGTTGTAAGTGTTTGATTGTTTATACTTACTTAACATTAGTCCTGGGCATATTATCCGAAATCCGAATCGGAACCGAACCGAAAAAACCGAGACCGAAACCGAAAATTACAAAAACCCGAACGGTTCCTATATTTCTAAATCCAAAAAACCGAAACCGAACCGTGACCGAACCGAGAACCAAACGGGTACCCAATATTTTGAATATATTAAAAATATTAATTGTTTTTAATGTTTAATATATATGAAATGTAATTTATATATAAAAATATTTTAAAAAATCCGAACTACCCGAAGAACCCGAATAGTTTTTGGGGTTTTTCGGGTTTAACACGGGTTTTCGGGATTTTTTCGGTTTACTGGGCTTCAAATCCGAACTAAACCCGAATTATTTGTAATATGGTTCCACTTCGGGTTTTATAAAAAAATAGAAGCCCGACCCGAATCCGACATTATCCGAACCGAACCGATCTGAAAAATGTCCGGTTACTAAACATCCCAACCCGAATAACCCGAAAACCGAATAAACCAAACCGACCCGATCCGAAACCCGAATGCCCATGACTACTTAACAGTACTTTTTTTTTTTGAAGGTTGAGCTAATGTGTGTTGTTTGTTGCAGGTTAGCCAGAAGTTGATGGTGCAAGGGTACTCAGGTCATGCTAAGTATAGTGGTGGTATTGATGTTGCTACGAAGATTATTAAGTCGTATGGTGTGAGGGGATTATATAGAGGGTTTGGTTTGTCTGTTATGACTTATTCTCCTTCTAGTGCTGCTTGGTGGGCTAGCTATGGATCTAGTCAGCGTGTTATTTGGAGGTTAGACAATCATGAAACTTTTTTTTGATAAAAGTTAATGATAGTTTTGGTTTCAGTCTATGGATTTGCTACTTGTTTCACTGATTCAAGTATTTGTGTAGACTCTTAGGATTTGGTAGTGACTCGAAGGCTACTGTTGCTCCTAGTCAGTCAAAAATTGTTCTTGTCCAGGCTTTGGGAGGAATCATCGCAGGTGCAACAGCGTCCTCCATCACAACACCATTGGATACAATCAAAACGCGGTTGCAGGTATTAACTATTCCCATTGGTTTTGGTTTAGCTCTTATGAATTTAAACAAGCTCTCCGGGGTCTGATGCTACTGTTCTCGAGAATGATCAAACCGTGAATCTAATATTCAGGTGATGGGACACCAAGAAAATAGACCATCAGCGAAAAAAGTGGTGAAGGATCTGATAGCACAAGATGGGTGGAAAGGGTTCTATAGGGGTTTGGGTCCAAGATTCTTCAGCATGTCCGCTTGGGGAACCTCCATGATATTGACTTACGAATACCTAAGTAAGATATATATCTTTCCTTTTATCCATTTTCCAAAGACATTCAAGATTCTTCTTTTGAGATGTTTACTGTTCCTTCTCTGATATATTCGTTATTGCTTGATTTATTTTGTTTCAGAGCGTCTGTGTGCAATAGAAGATTAGAAAAGGCCTTAGTTACTATACTATTATTCGTTGGTTCTTCTCATTTTGGACTAAGACGTGATTTTGAATCTCGGTTATTCGGAGCTTTCTATTTCTTAACAATCGGACCGTTCTATCAGCTTTTGAAGTCTGAGTTCCGCTACTGTAATCATTCTTTCAACTTTTGCGTATTGGAGTGTGTATTCTTGCAGCAGAAGAAGCTCTATAGATAATGTTCTTCTGCTTTTTATTAGCTTCTGAGAATTAAAAAGCCTTAAAAACTTTGAAATCCCGTTTTTGCGATCAGTTCGCCAATTTTGTATAATTATTTGACATTGTATCTCTGGCAGCAGCTGTGTGTTGCCATGATATCCAGACTCCAGAGCTTAGTCTCGTTTTGCTTGAACTATTATCTTGCTTTATACCATCATCACTATTATCAAGCACTGCACACTGTTACCATAAGCATTCTTGTGCGTCATCTTCCTGACTTATCAATTAGCATAATAATCTCCAAAAGTTGTTTTGAGTGAAATAAAACACATACCAATCTTGCTGCTATTGTCTAGTAGTTAAACACCAGTAACCATACAGACTAAAGACGCTTACTGGGCTGTAATTGGCCCGTAATAGGTCTACTACTTACGATACGAAGTCAGATATTTGGGCCAATTCAAAGCCTATCTACATCTCATGGTCATAGTTGATGTAACAAAAAAAAAATTATACATACGGGGATATTTAAGATTAACACTAAAACGTAGTTTTCACCTTTCATTGTGATTTTCATTCTTTCTACAATCTCTAAAACAAATCCGACTAAGAAATGATATTAAAAGTTTTCATGATTTCATCGGTGATGAACCACTATGTGCATGTATTCTCGTTTATAAGATAGTCACATGATTTAAGTTACAAAAAAAAAAAAATGATAGTCACATGATTTATAGATGCAATAATCATAAACGACGTGCATCAACGAGGATTCCACGACCACAACGTAGTGATAACGGCCCACGTCGTAAGGATCACGCTTCAACTTTTATCTTTTTTTGTTTAATTAAATATGTTAAAAATTATTGAGGATTTGTTTGCAAATAAAAAATATCAGAGAATTTTGTCAAATTATTAGAGTATAAATTGTAAAAATAAAGAACTGTCACTATGATTATAAGTTGACAAAAAAATAACTGTGATGATGTACTTTTGACGACAATTTAACTCAAAAAGAGAAGTTACATGTTGAAGAATTTAAGACACTGCCACAGTCCATGGCTCCATCACATGCATCATTTCTTCGTTACCTAGCAAGGTAAAACAGAGCATTAATAAACTTGTCAGTTTACTGTTTTCCCCCTTTTTCAGTTTTTTTTTTCTTAAAGTAAAGCCGCAGATGAAGGAAATCTTATTTTGCAAATTAATATATTCGAGTCAACAAGATTGATATTTTCTTCAGTTTCTTAACACAATACGTTCATTTGATTAGCAAGAACGGTAGTACATAGTAATTATAAACAAGAAGTAACATTAACAAAACGATAAATACTAACTAATTTGGTAGAAACTATACCTCAACTTTTCATTAATTATAATAATTGTTTCTACAGTTTGAACGTTAAGTTCTTATGGTATTTGACCGAAATCAAACTGAGAAGAAAATCTTAATTTTTTACGTTACCTTTTTTGGAAAACTTGCCAAATAATTAAATACATTTCTTTATCTTAATAATTCTTAATAGAGAAATTCTCTTAAATAGTTATCTTTTAAATTTTTATCACACAAATAGACCTCAAAAATTAAAATGACCAAAATAACATTTTTTATTTTGAAAATTTTAAGTATTTTTATTTTTTAAAATTTGAAACTCTATCCTCAAAACCCCATTCGTTAACTCTAAACAAAAAAGTCTAGGATTAGTTAACCGAAAGGGTAAAATATATATTTAATAAAATATTTAATTGCTATTTTGATCATTTTAATTGTTAAATTCTATATTTGTGACAAATATTTTTTAGCTCTATTCTAGTCAATTTCTCTTTTTAATATGTTTAAATTAAATGAAACTATACAAAACTACAGAATCAATTTTGTTTAAGAAATTAAAAATATGTTTTTAACACTTTTTTCTAAATATGTAACAAAAACACTGAATTAACAATGATCATATTCTTTATACGTAGTTTAAACCTGATATTAACCTTTTTTCAACCAAATAATCAACTTACATTAATTAATTATTAAGATTTATTAACAAATCCGAGTCTTACAGAAGTCACTCTACAATTGGACAGACACTATCACAGACTTGTCAACACGCGCCAGATCTGTATAAATTGAAGACACTCCTTTCATATCAAAAAAATAAAACCACATCTCAAAAGCTATCAAAATTCACCGACAAGATCTCATCTCTCTTCCCTCCCCCTTTGAATCATGGTTGAACCGGCGAATACCGTTGGAATCCCGGTTAACCCGACACCGTTACTGAAAGACGAGCTCGACATCGTGATTCCGACCATCCGAAACCTCGATTTCCTCGAGATGTGGAGGCCTTTTCTTCAACCGTATCATCTGATCATCGTCCAAGACGGAGATCCCACGAAGAAGATTCATGTCCCTGAAGGCTACGATTACGAGCTGTACAACAGGAACGACATTAACAGGATCCTTGGACCAAAAGCTTCTTGCATTTCGTTTAAGGACTCTGCTTGTCGGTGCTTTGGGTACATGGTGTCTAAGAAGAAGTATATCTTCACCATTGATGATGATTGCTTCGTAAGTTCTCTTATTTTTTTTTTTAGTTCATAGATCTCATTAGGGTTTAGGCATAATATCTGAATCGAAACATGAATTGAAATCCGATCCGATTTATAAAAATATCCAAACATATATTGAGTATCCTAAAACATATTTTTTTTTTTAAAAATCCAAACATATAGTGTGTTTTGTTTATTTTGTTATGTGAAGTTGTTCAGTGTATTTTCAAATATTTAAGTTAGTTAGGATACAAATATAAGCTTATATATATATAAAATAAAACCTAAAAACTCTAGAAACCTCAAAACCCCCTAAATTAGTAAACAATAAATAAATTTGAATTAAATACAAATAAATATAAATTGAAGTCAAATAAATATATGCTGTATAGTAGCCATGTTCTTTGATGTGTTAACTTAAAATATTTTTAGAAGCTGATGTTATTTTGCTTTGATGTTGTACATTAGGTTGCTAAGGATCCAGCAGGGAAAGCAGTGAACGCACTTGAGCAACACATCAAGAATCTTCTCTGTCCATCAACTCCATTGTTCTTCAACACCTTGTATGATCCTTACCGTGAAGGAGCTGATTTCGTACGTGGATACCCTTTCAGTCTACGTGAAGGTGTTTCCACTGCTGTTTCCCATGGTCTCTGGCTCAACATCCCTGATTACGATGCCCCGACCCAACTTGTCAAGCCTAAGGAGAGGAACGCTAGGTGATTATTATTACAATCTATTGTAACTAGTTGTATGTTTCAAATGCCAGTATTTTGAAAAATGTTTTGTATATGTCAGGTATGTGGATGCTGTGATGACCATCCCAAAGGGAACACTTTTCCCAATGTGTGGTATGAACTTGGCTTTCGACCGTGATTTGATTGGACCAGCTATGTATTTTGGTCTCATGGGTGATGGTCAGCCTATTGGTCGCTACGACGATATGTGGGCTGGTTGGTGCATCAAGGTACTCAACTTTTTCCTCTCCCTTGTAATGTCTATGAAGCGCATGCTCTGTACTAATGACTCTTTGGGATGAATAAATAGGTTATCTGTGACCACTTGGGCTTGGGAGTGAAGACTGGTTTGCCATACATATACCACAGCAAAGCGAGCAACCCATTTGTGAACCTGAAGAAGGAATACAAAGGAATCTTCTGGCAGGAAGATATCATTCCTTTCTTCCAGAACGTGAAGCTATCTAAAGAAGCAACAACTGTTCAACAATGCTACATTGAGCTCTCAAAGATGGTGAAGGAGAAGCTTAGCTCCTTAGACCCATACTTTGACAAGCTTGCAGACGCCATGGTCACATGGATTGAAGCTTGGGATGAGCTTAACCCACCAGCTGCTGCAGCAGCCAATGGCAAAGCTTGAGCAAAACAACCACAGTTTTGGTTATTTTAGCTCAAATTATCATTTACTTTTCCATTTTTGGATTTTATGAAACTCAATTCTGAGTATTGGTGTTTTTTTTCCTTTCTTTGTTTCATCCTTAATAAAAGACTTTCAAATTAGTATTCCCCATTAGTATTTGTTTCAATAATCATCCCTTATCAAAAACTTACATGTTTCCCATTAGCATATCACTGCGGAAAAAAAAAAAAACTTACATGTTTGCGAGCGTTGTAACAAAAGGCACCAATCTTCGGTAATCTCTTTTTCCTAGAGCACAGTTATCAAGAACTCGACCCAATACCAGCCTTGTGTTCTGCAAAGCCACATCTCTCGAAGGTATCTCTAATTCTGCTGCAGCTGCACTGAGAGGATAAGCTTGCGACGTTGTTGGCGCCATCACTGTGTACTGGAGAGGTCCGCTTCGGGCTTTGAATGAAGTTTGAGGTACAAGCGTTCTCTCATCAGCCCCGTTCTCATAGTAGGCGAAATCCTGAGGATGGGAACCGCCTTGTACCGGGCTACAGCTCTGAAGAAGGGCTTCGAGAACACTCAATGCTTCCCAAGACAGAGTGCTTTCGACTAGCTGTGAGACGATAGTGTACATGTGGGGACTCTGAGAAGCATCCATGGGAGTGTGTTGGAGCAATGCCTTGACCATAAGAAGAATGACTCGTTGGTAGTCCACTGGTCCTTTCTTTAGCATTCTTAACAAGTGGCCGAAAGCTAAAGCTGAGTGTTTCGGGAACCATTTGTTGCATAGCAGAGGAGAGACGCATGCAAGGAGATTATCAACTCGTTTAATCTCTCCTCGAGCATAAGCAACAAAAACCGTAGCCAGTTCATCGAGTGATTTCGCCCGACACCAGATAGCAAAATTAGATGCTACAGAACATGCCTTTTGGTACTGCTGCTCCGAAACAATGACTTGGTCTTGGCTCAGCTGCAAGCAAAGCCAAGGAAGTAGACCTGTGATATGCATAAGGAGTCTTGTCTCTGCGTCGCCAAATATAGAGTCACATGAAGACACTGTAATCCTTGATAGGACCTCGATGGAGAAGTCGTGGCTAACAGTAGACATCAGTCCTTTAAGGACAAGAAGTTGTACACCTTCGAACTTTGGCAGAGTTCCACTTGACGGTGGCATCTCGTACACTCTAGATTCTGTCCTTTGGAACTCCCCCAAATCATTAGAGTTGAATTCGTCACGGGGCATGCTCGACAAGAGAACGTTTTCAGTTGTCTTGTCACGGAATGATAGACGGTCAATAATACGGGAGAAGAGCTCAAGAACCTGGCAGTAGACATGGACAAAGTCTGTGTGCATCATGGCGACACAGCCCCAGAAGAGTTGTGGGTAGAGTATGACTTTCTCTGGCTCCATGTTCTCTACCATGACCTGTAGCGTCAGAAGAATTTCCATTATAAAACCCAAAACTGGAGGAATGGGATTGCTAAGACATCGATGAAGACAGCGTAGAAGCGAGACACATGCATCGCTTGTCACACTTGGCCGTAGCGCACGGTATACTTGGTGTGACCGACATGCTAGATGTCTAGAAGTGCATTCCATAGCCCATTTCAGAGCTTCAGTTCCCCAAGTTTCTCGAAGATCTCCTTGGAAGAATATAGCATCAACCATACTCTGAACAAGTGCAGACAAAAGAGCAGCACTAGGAAGATCTGTTCTCACAACCGTTGGATCTTCATTCTCCCACATCATGCTCCCACGTTTTGATTGCACATACTTTATTAAACTCACAACCTGTTGTTTGTTTTCTCCATCGCTGGTTTCCACCTCATATAGCTCCAAATGGCGACCCGCAAGCGAGTATAACAAATTCACAAGCAAATGTTGACAATGTTCTAGCACTATGTCTTCAGAGCTATCCATCGAAACAAAAGTGACATGGAAAAGCAAAGGCAGATGTCCCCTGAAATCTTCATCATTTTCATATGCGATTTCTGCAAGTAGAATCAGAGCTATATCGGCATGAGTGAGTGAGTGCTGTTGGTGTCTGAACTGCAACACATCTTCCCCAGAGTTTGGTGTATCAATGAGATAATCTCCACTATCACGTGAGACATGGCGACTGCTTAAGGTTCCTGTAGAACTCCTAACCGCCATTAACGGTCCTGATGCATTCACCAACGATGGCAGGAGCTGACCAGAACGACCAGTAGCTACAGGAACAATGTTCAACTCAGGAGGCATTAGACTTAAGGGTCCCGAAGCACTTCGGCCAGTCACGCCTGCTGTTCTCCAGCTTAGGCTCCCACTTGTATTTCTAAGGGGACTATCAAGCGAGCCTCGGACAAGAATTCTTGACATGTGTGGCTGGGTGTCTGCAACTGAAGCCACTTGTGGTGCTGTAACAGGTCCCTGAGAGAACTCCAGCACAAAATTTCCGTTGGAATCACCCCGATTTGCACCATAAACAATGGGTTCAATACTGTCTTCGAGCATCCGCTGTGATAGTTGATAAACTAGGTGATCAATAGTACGCTGCGGACATGTCCGTGCGAGGTACAAACTTACACGTTTAGCTACTGAAAAATATGTCGCAAATGCACCAGTTATTTCTGCAGATGCATTTGAATCGAAGTCCTCAATGCCCTTTGTGATCAAGAAATCAAGTACAGGGCTAATATTTCTGGGCTTACTAGCAATAGTACTCCAAAGTTTTTCAATTTCATCAGGGAACTGATCCCCATGTCGCATTGTGACATAGTAAAGACTTTTCAGTAATCTTTCACTCCAACCCGTGTCCTTGAGTTTCCAGAAATTAAGGTTCTCAATCCATGGAGCCATACAGGTCAAGACCTGATGTTGAGCAATTATATCAACAGCATCAAGCTGACGCTGCATAATTTCTTCACAAAGGAGCTGGCTTAACTCAGGATGATCCTTCGCGAGTTTGCAGGATAGCTTGTACTGGAACTGTTGATAAGAATCCGGAAGATTACCTACAACCGCTGCTCTATAGCCTCCTGAACCTTCTATACCATCCTCTGCCCACTCACGCATAGAAAGTGTCTCGAGCATTTGAAGAGCATCATCACGAATTTGTCTAGATGGGTCGACTACCTTGTACAGAATTAGACTCACGAGCCTCTGGATTTCGCATTTTGGTATTTCTTCTCGCATGTAGACCTCAGCCAACACACTAAAGTACCCATCAGCTATAGCCGCATCAGAGTAGTAACACTGGGAAAAGCACAGATGTGTTAGTTCACGTATCTAAAAGAGAAGTAACACGAAATGAGCAAGCATGGATGTGAAAAAAGCTTATCAAGACAAGCTAGGTGCTGAAACTGGAGCTAGGAAAACAAAATATATCTGGAAACGGAAACTATCACTGCATGGATAAGCTGTTATCATTGGTCAAGATATATCAGATATTGTATCTGGTAACTACAACTAAAAACTTTAATAAACACAGCTTCCGTACATTCAGTTAGAGAGAACTTTTACCTGATCAATGCAGGCAGGAAAGAGATCCAAGTTTGTTAGTAGAAGATTCCTCAAAGCCAATTTTGCCAATGCAACACGTTGATGACCACCTCTGTGCCTATCACGGCCTGTTGTCCCTCGCCCACTTTCTCCTGCGTATTTGGAGTAAGATGGAGTTCTCGGATCAGAAGGCGAGTAACCAACAGGGACCCTGAGAGCAGGCTCTATGAACAAACTATTGATCCAAGATATCACACGGCCACTCATTTTTCTTGCATTGTCATCAAAACATGGTCCATATAGAAGGGAAGCCATCGCGTTCAAAGAGGCCCACTGGATGGATTCTATTTGCTCATTCAGTTCCTTGTCAAAAGAAATCTTGTCTACCGAATCTTTGGTCCGATTATGCTGCGAGGTCTTATAGCGCTCAACTTCACGGCGATAATCACTAACAACATCCTGCCCCCACGGACTTCCTGTGTCATCAGACCAAGAAAGGAGCAAATCGAAAAGACGTTTCCTAATTCTAACATCAAATTTCTCTGATTTTGAATCAATAAATTCAGGGGCAAGGGATCTTAAAACAGACGCAAGTGCATAACGCAGAGGTAGCGTGTCCTGAAAGCTTTCAGGAGGTACCGACGATATGTGTCTAGTTGAATCGTCAATGAACCGCAGATAATGGAGGCGGAAAACTGGTTTACGAGCGAGCATTCCAGGCCAGATATTCTCAGACACTGTTCGATATATATTAGCAACATGAACGCGGAGCTCCTCTCTTCGACTTCCTTTCTGGATCTGCATTCATATCACAAGCATACATTTTTAATGTCAAGTCCCAATAATTTTCATGCAGCCGGAAATCAATATAAGGAATGTGGTGAAGAAGAAAAACACGGTCACTGATTTCATATTCAGGGGAAAACTCTGCCAAATCTGGTTAGCATTTCCACATCAATAGCAGCCCTTACTGAGATAATAAAATACCGTATACTTCCGCTCCCTCAACTCTAATTTAAGATGAAGGGATTACTACAACCAACTAAACCCAGGAAAACACTAACATAGTATCCCCAAAGATTCAACATGAAGTTCAATAAAGCCACGTAGAGGGTACAAATAATGGCAGTGACTTCTATTATTTTTCATCCATGAGATTGCCCGTACTTGTTCACGTATTCTAAGTCCTTTTACTTAGCTAGTTTTTGCACTTTAGTTTAAAATATTCATTCAGTCAGAATACAAACTTTCAATATCCATATCATCAACTCAAAGGTTGCCACAAGCATAAACCTGTACAGCCAGGCAGTTGCATAGAGAATCACCTATCTTGGACAGAGAGGACCTTTCTGGTATAGTTCTAAAAATAATTTAATTATATGATTTCTACAGTTTACTCAAGTACATACCTTCCACTTTGGCTTCGTCTCTGTCTCTACTGAAAAATCGTCCATAAAAGATGCTAGCTCGCTAAACATGATTTCACATGCTTCCACATGTGAGCGTCCGAGAGCCATAGTTGCAGCATGCTACATGAACGGAATTATAAGTTAAAGATTGTTGAAAGAGTCAACCAAAACCTCAGAAAACGAGACAAGTAAGTTTAAATTAGTGACAAAACTACCAACTTCAAACAAAAAAAAGAAACACTTACGTTGTGGGTCTCTGACCCAAATCTAAGATAAGGGAAAATAAGGCGGTACATGTCTCTGGTTAATGCAATGCTACCCGCATCTTTTCCATCAGGTGGACACGAAGATAGAAACATAGCATAGAGAAGCCACTGATCCAGTTTGTTATCTGTATCTTGTGACTGGCCAGCCTTTCCACCTAACTCAACAGGTGTAATATAGGCAAGGCGGTGCATAATTCCAGACCTGGAGATGAGAAGGGAACTTTAATTTCCTTCATGTTAGTTAATAAGAAGAAAAGAGGTATGGCGATAAAATGAAGAAAAAAAACAGTTTTTTTTTTCTGCGAAATACACTAGTGCTTGCATAAATATTGTCACGAGTGTTTTCCTTTCATAGGAGAAAACTCATAAAATTCCCACACCACAGTAAAATATTATCTGCACGTTAAACTACGGCGTAGAACTTTTAAGGGCGTGTAGATCCATAAAGCCTACTTATCTAGTCCTCAACTAGGGCTTGTTATTTTAGGACAATGTTAACACTCATCAGAGGAAAAAGTAACCAAAATTTCATAACAAGACTCAAGAAAACACACCAAGCATGATGTAATTAGGAAGATTCTAGGAGCAAATACACAGAAGATAATGCAGCTAATAAATATACTTACTTGGCTTCTTGCACAGAGCGTGGGCAGAGCTCAGCAGCATATTTAACAAGCTCGCTGAGGCACCGACCCCATCTGTACTTATCAGGGCTCTCAAAGATTATGGATTGAAGAGTCACATCAGAAGGAATAGCATCGCAATCCCGCCTCAAATCAAATGGACGGGCAGAATCCCAGTAGCAACTTTGAACAATATCATCCTATTATAGGCATCAAAAAAAAAGAGGATACAATCTCAAATTTACCAGAGTCAAATGAATCAGCATAACCAGACTAAAGGCTAAAAAGTAAAGCCTCAGAAGGAGTGAGATATACACAAGAGGTACTTACCCCATGTTCTTCCAAGACATCGATCATGTATATGGGTTCAGCTTCAAATTTCATAGCATGGTCTGGGTGCTCTAGAATCACAAGATCTCGAATATCATTTCTCAATGCACGTACACATCGCAATAATTCTAGCGCAGTATGCCGAATCTGGCTGTCAACCGAACTAAGAAACAGTAGGCCAACAGCATCAATATCAGCTGCGCGAAACTCAATTGCATCTGCTGCTTGACGAGAAGATAATTTCTTGAACTTATCATTTCCCTTTGCTGTTTGATTTTCCTCTTCAGCATCAGTATCTTGTCTTTCATCTACTAAACAAGCCCTCCAGAAACGCATGAGTTCCAACAAGCGTTTTAGTGACGTTTGAATGAGAAGTGGGAACTCATCAGGAAGCTTTAAAATGAAGTTTGCCATCCCTCTCATAACTGCAAAACGGCGATGAGGAAGGTATCTAACAATCCGGTTCAGGACTAGCGCTGCTTCCTCTCGCACTCCAGGATCAATACTTATACCATGTTGAGGTATAATTTCCGTGATTTTATCACTCCGTCCAACTTCCTCTATCAGATAAGGTATGCATTCCAGAACTGATCGGAAGAGAGATCCTTGAGCCTTTTCTTTATTCACAGCATCTGCACATGTCTTGAAGGTTAGCAAGAATGTTTTCGAAGTAAGTATTAGCAAGAGAATCCAAGCTAGAAAACAGAAAAAGTAACTACAATAGAATACACACAAAATTTAGTCATCTTTTTAACTTCCCCATAAAATCACGTACACCAGAATAAGCTTTTGCGTAAAACCTTGTTTACCTATTGTCGTCCTTGATGAAGTTAAAAGAGCTTGACTATACATCCTGTGGCAGGATCTCAAAATTGACTCAACTGCTGCTTTCAGTTTTGGTATGTAATGGTCAATTCCGTGGCCTGTTAAGAGAACATTAAGAAAAGTTAAGTGTAAGCAAGAACAAGTTTATTCAGACCAACAAATGACCTCATTCGGGTTAACAGGTTACCCTTGAATATTTCCAAACCAACATACTGGTTTGAAGGTGACATAACAAGGGCCAGCAATGCACGAAGACCAATAATCTTTGCTTCACTTGGACTATCTTGCTTTAACAGTTCTAGTAACATGTGATTCATCGCGAAGTCAAGGTTATGTTCAGCTATGGTCACACAGAACTCAACGAGTTTATCTTGTTGGACATCCTGAGTGAACAGTCCTTTTCTAAGAACTGTTAGCAATTGTGATGTCACACTATCCAAGTAATCCCATATGCGATTTGGTGGCTGAGTAGCAGCATAGACACCCAAATAAAACCTCATCAACCGGTGAAGACAATCAAGTGCCATGTAACGATGATTCTTCTCCTGCATAATGTGCAGCAGGTAGTATAATGTGAAACCAAGATATATATACTACCGAGAACAGGCTTGAGGAAGGAAATAAAGTTACAGGTCCTGAACTACTTTAAAATAGAAGCTGCTGTAATTATAACTGCACACATCAGAGTGTGCGGACGTGACAATTGCTCTCGGACATTCTTACTTTATTTAAAAGCTGAGTGCAGGGAAACTTACTCTCAGAAGCTTGTACAATTGCTCCATGAGAGAACTTAAATTTTGATGGAATATAAGCGGGTCTCCGAGACAGAGGAGAAGAGTCACAAGCGGATAGCCAACCTATTCGCCCAATTAGACATGTTAAGGACTGAAATCACAAAAACATGACAAAGTGATATTAAATCAGACTGACGTACACCAAGATGTTTGTTTTGTTTATCCATCCAATGGATTAGCTTCAATCTAATGCGTCCAACAGCCTCATACCAGAGTGTCAGCGCAGGCTCTGCAACTGAAGGAGGCCACTGGCTCTTGCCACCATCGGAAAGTGGTGACAGGATGTTACAAAGCATATTACAAAGCGCATGATGAAGCTCACTTTTACGTTTGTGTGGAGCACGATTAAGAGGGTTTGCTTTAGCTACAAAGGAGGCAGACGCATTTAGCCCACCTTCACTCGTAACCTGGAAATAAACATAATGTCACGTTCGCCTCCTGAAGCCTGCATTTTTTCATAATGAAGAGACATACCCCAAGCTTTAAGTATCGCATTCCATTAATGATGCTAAGAGTTTCACTTCTTGCAACACTAGTGTCAATCCGGCGGGTATTGAGTTCCATGAAAAAACGCTCAGTGACAGAGCTGAATCTGTTAGTAAAAAATTATAGTAATAAAAGGATTAGAGTGGTTGAGGTTGCGGCTTAAAAACTGAATCACCGCTTTCACAAGTTGTTTCCTGCAACCTAAACTTGTGAAAGTAAGTCCATTTTTTCATTTATACTTTAGCATGCTTGGATAAGCGTTAACAGTAAACATTACAAATAAAATACCTAATACGGGATAGTGCACCCAAGAGTTGAGCAACCAAGTCAAGAAGAAGACCCCTCAAATCGACCAGTGACGGGTATTCTACCTGGCTAACAATCCTGAAACAGAGGAGCAACCAGAGGCAAAACTTAAGAAAATTAGCTTTTGACATCTCGAAAAATGCACGCCAAAGTATGAAAGCATACTACTGATTCACAAAATAAATTTGAACAGCTCCACATTCTGAAATCACTACCTGTCGGCGTTAATTAACCAATCAAAAACAAAATTCTCAAGTCCAGACCATAGCTCCTCTGCCATTCACGCAAAATAATTTTTTCCTCTTTAGCAAGGCAATATACACATTTTGTTTTAAAGAAACTGAATAAGAGAAACTAACAAACCGTTGAGCCCTTCCTGCGGGCAACACTCCGCAAAGCGAATACAAGCTGAGCAGAAGATGCACTCAACAGCCAGCTGATTCCAGTACCGTAAAAACGATATATCAGAAAAAGGAAAACCGAATTCAAAAACTCATTAGTTAAAGTCAGGTCTACAACAGTCAACAGTCTTGGTCAGCTGGATCTAGTGCATATACTTAAATCCAAGGACTTTATTTTGTGAAAAGAAAATACCTTTCTCTGGAAAGCCGATGCATCATTTGCACCTTTAGGAGATTCACTGCACGGCAGATACAATCCCACAAAAAAAAAACATTAACAATAGTCCGGAGAACTAGCTGCGTCCCAATCATAGACTATCATCTAGTCAATAAATCACCTATCTGAAGCGAAATACAAAAAAATACGATACAATGCACCAAAGAGTCCTAAAAAAACTACGATTCAAGATAAAGTAATGCAAGTAGATAGGTCGTTTAAACAACAAGAGTCAAGTACCATCTCAATATTAAGAGAGAGTGAGAAAGGAATCAAAGTTACACTACACACCTTTCTCTCCACTTGAGTAAAGCTTCTATAAGAGGAACAGGTGTGTGACGAGCAATCATCGCCAATGAATCAAGCACCTGCTCATACGCAGGATCTGATGGACGAAGATACTGTCCATTCTGCAAAACATCACCACACACAATAAGCAAATCAAATAACTACCAAAGAAACGTACATTATACTCTCTACGAATTGCATTTTCCTCCACACCTTACTCAGATACTAAGCTTAAGCACTAAAAAAAAATCAAAAACAGCTAAAGAACACGCAGATTCCTTCCAAAGGAGACGACGAACCTGAGCCTGAGCAGTATCGATTCGTTGCCTTGCGAGAGGGAGAAACCGTTGAAGCAGCGCCTCTACTATCAATTTCGCAGCACTCCCTGATTTCATCACTTTCGAGGGAATCAAACTGGGATACTACGAGGTTGAATTGAAATCTCTGTGAAATTGCGAGAATCGAAGTGGCGATACTAACGAAGGAAGAGGAATTACGAATCACGAAACCATTTTTCTAGGGCTCAATTCGAGACGCGGCAAAGAGAATCGCGTAGAGATTTTCTTTGATCCATGTCAAGAGCTTTGTCTCTCTCTCTCTCTCTCCCTCGCTTAGAAATCGCTTTTAAATAGTTTTACACGACCGGAATTGAATAATCATCATGCACGACGGAGGAAAGGCCTCTACTATGGCCCATTATATCTTTACTAAACAAAAAGGCCTCTAATACGGGCCCATTATCAGCCCAAGTGGTTAATATATGATTAGTATTGTTACCAAATATATAAATTTCAAAATAATATTACAAAAAATGTTAGAAAACATATATATTTATAAATTATTTTATATTTTAAAAATAAACGCATCTGCGCATGTTCAAATCTAGTTTTTTTTTAATTCTATTATTTGACCATTTCAAATTTTCAGACAACCTTTTAGTGGTACCCAATTATTTCTCACACACAAACAAAAGTGGAACCCAATTACAATCCAAGATATAATAAACTTGCAGTAGAATATAAGATTCGGATTTTTTTTTGTATGAATTGTTTTTGTATCTTTTTTTCAAATAATATCAGTTAGATTTATATCTATGTATTACTATCTTCTAAACTAAAATCTGGTTTTATTCATACGTCTCCGTCCACTAATCCCCTATATATTAATTGAGAAACATACGAAAAGATGTAACCTCAAGTTTGTATTAATTAAAAAGTAACCTTGCTTAGTTGTCAATCAATTAGCATATCAATTAAACTGACGTGGCGGCTTTAGGTTCAATTGAAATTTGCTAGGGAAAAATAATTAGAGACGCATATAACGCATGTAACATAGTTTATATATTTATATATATCGCATGCATGTAATGGAAGAAAAGGAAAATATACGATTTGATAACGATTTGCATATATTAACTATAATAACTTCATTCCTTTTAATTTATGGAAGTGTATATGTAAAATGGAAAATACTTAAATTCAAATAATCATAACGTAATTTATAAATCATTGGTGTAAAGTTTTGTTACACAAATATGCAAATAATCATAAAATCATAT
>CAKOAT010387377.1:39652-59761 GCA_932364175.1 Eruca vesicaria subsp. sativa
TTAAATTGTTAAATCATGATATAAAACTGAGTTAATTTTTAATTTGTTAACTTTTAATTTTTTTTTTAATTTTTTAAATCATTATGGCTATGTTAAATCATGACAATAATTAATTTTAAATTGTTTATTTGTATTCAAAAAACTTAAAATATTGCTTTTAAAAATAATTTTAAATTTAACATAATTTTTTAGAAAATTACTTTTAAAAAGTATAATTTTTAAAAAATATAGTTTTCTAATATTATTAGACAAATAAATAAATTATATTAAATTAATTTAGAAACTTTATATATTTTAATTGCAAATATTTTACCAATTGCTTCTTTAAAAACATTAGGGAACTTGCTATACTCTACCAATCAAGCCGAGTGACACTCCATTTATTTTCCATCACTCGAACACTGAAAAGTAAAAAGATATATTAAATCAAATCCATTAAATTCTAAGATTTGATTTACATTTCTAATTAAAGTTGTTTTTGATCATACGTATAGATAATTATATAAAAATTCCAAAATTCTAAAATTTCAAATACATACAAAAACAATCATATGTAAATTTTAAATTTGTGAATATTAAAATTTTATATTTTAATTACATATATTCACCATGCGCTTATCCTAGTGGGTTTGTAAGTTGTAACTCGCAGCTAATTACGCTCTTTCCGAGTTTTTAGATTTTCATCCTCTAATTTTTTCATATATTACAGTTTAGACCCTTAACTTCTGTTTTTTGAAGTAACCACCCTAATTTTTGTTTCCTTCCTCGAAATTGAAGCTGCAGATGCAGAATTGAGAATTGTATTAGGTCTCTCTCTCTCTCTCTCTCCACGTTGCTCTCGAGAAAAAAAACCCAGTATATGTCATTGGATTCCAAGAACCAAAAAGATAAAATCTCCGATCGAAAGTTAGAGTCTTTGCTCTAAACTCACCAGTCTACCTGCTTGCGTCGCCTCCGATCGATTTGGAGCTCCTTATCGGCCACTTTCTCGCGGCTTCTTTGTTCGAAGATCTGATCTTCTACTGATTTGTTGTTTCATCGATGATCCAATGATCTTTCCTGAGGTTTTTTAGGAATCTAATTCACCTTGAAGCTGTACCTAAAGCTCATGGTTTTGGTTTGAGATTTTGAATGGAACGTCTTGGGTTTTGGGGATTATTGATGGGTAGTGTGGAAAAGTCATCAGATTCACGAAAGTTTGTTCCTTTCTCGAAAAATGGAGACGAAGAGAGTGGTGAAACGTTCTTCACTACTACGTCATCGAAGCAAGCTTCACCGTTGAAACGTTCTTTATCAAGAAACACAAGCCCCTCTAGGCAGATAGTGGTGAAGACGAAGCCACGTGGTCTAGAGGAAGAAACAGTAGCTTCTTTCGGTAAACAAGTCGTTGCTGATGTGCCTATGGAGGAGAGTATATGGGCAATGCTTCCAGAGGATCTACTAAACGAGATCTTAGCGAGACTTCCACCGTTTATGATATTTCGAATCCGTTCCGTTTGTAAAAAATGGAACTTGATTCTCCAGGACAATAGTTTCCTCAAGTTTCATTCGAACGTCTCGTCTCACGGACCTTGTCTACTCACGTTTTGGAAGAGCTCTCCTCAGGTTCCGCAGTGCTCGGTGTTTAGCTTGCCGTTGAAGACGTGGTACAAAGTCCCTTTCACGTTTTTGCCTTCGTGGGCGTTTTGGTTGGTTGGTTCTTCAGGTGGTCTCGTTTGCTTCTCGGGGCTTGATGGTTTGACTTTCAGAACTTTGGTGTGTAATCCGTTGATGCAGAGTTGGAGGATTCTTCCGAGTATGCATTATAATCAACAGAGGCAGCTGATTATGGTTGTGGACCGTTCTGAAAAGTCGTTTAAAGTCATTGCAACAAGTGATATTTATGGAGATAAGTCGCTTCCTACTGAAGTTTATGATTCCAAGACTGATAAATGGTCTTTGCATCAGATAATGCCTGCGGTGAACTTATGCTCTTCGAAGATGGCTTATTGTGATTCCCGGTTATATCTAGAAACTCTTTCGCCTCTTGGTTTGATGATGTATAGGCTTGATACAGGGCAGTGGGAACACATTCCAGCTAAGTTTCCGAGATCTTTGTTGGATGGTTACTTAGTCGCTGGGACTCAGAAGAGGTTGTTTCTTGTGGGAAGGATTGGTCTCTACAGTACCTTACAAAGCATGAGGATATGGGAGCTTGATCACGCTAAGGTTTCTTGGGTGGAGATAAGTAGAATGCCACCAAAGTATTTTCGAGCGCTTTTGAGGCTTTCAGCTGAGAGGTTTGAGTGTTTTGGACAAGATAATTTGATCTGCTTTACGTCGTGGAATCAAGGAAAAGGTCTTTTGTATAATGTGGATAAGAAGATTTGGTCTTGGATCTCCGGGTGTGCTCTTCAGTCATGTAACAGCCAAGTTTGTTTTTATGAGCCAAGATTTGATGCTTCTGTCCACTGAACAATAATAGTGACAACTTGGATGCTTAGCTAAAATGGTCAGAGATATTAAGTTGAAGAGCAGTTTGTGTATACCTCCAATGTTGAAGAAGAGTTCATCAGCGATGATATGCTACACCACCAATGATTAACCATTTCGAGGAGAAAAACTGTAAGCTAAACTTGTTTCTAGCTTTATGTATATTAATATCACTGGATAAGAATACTTTCTCTACATATCATTGTCTCATCCTCATGGATTTTTCTTTTCTACATCTTGAATGTAAGCTTCACTTTACAAATAATGACTGTTCAAGAATAACTTTTCTTTTCAGCTAAAACTTTTAGAAAGAAAGGTCTAACATAGATTATGATCTTGAAGATTTTGGAGTTGTTACATACAAATCACATATTTAAAACCTTCTAACTAAAAACTAGAAACCAATGCAATCTGGTAGTGATGGGGAAATCTAGCTTTGTGACACAGTCCTCACAGCTTAGCCAACTCATAGAAACTGATAGGGTGAGAGTATTTGACAGACTTGCTGAATGTATTTTCAGCTATGATTTTGTTGGCAATCTCTGTTGGGTGAAATGCATCCCAAAAGACATAGTGATGCCTATCCAAACACGGTTGCTGCAACGGAAGGCATGTTAACGCTCCCCCATATCTCCCACTACCGCAGCATGCTTTGTCTGGTACAACAAGACCTGCAAAAAAAAAAAGAGGACTAAGACTAAGTTTTTATATTGTTAATCAAGGGTGAAACCCTTACTGAATAGATAGGTTGAGGCCATTTTTTTACCATATTTAGAGGGATTCACAACCATATCATGAAAGAGATCATAGAAGTTTTGATAGATAAAGAAAGATCCTGGAAGAGTTTTGTTGAGAGTGTTTGGTAGATTTTTCAATCTGCTATTGAACATTGAAACCAAATTGTTGATCTTTTTCACACACCCCCTGCTGTTGTTGCCCTTTACCATAGATAACTGACTTGGTATGCAACCTAATGGTCCTGAACCAGCTAACACCATTTTTCTTGCACCTAGGTTGTATAGTCTCTGCAGAAAATAGGTAACAGAACACACGTTTTCTGTTGAGTATGGGATGTAAATATGTATCGTTATTGTGGATTTGTAGAATGAGACAATGGGAGAGTTTTATTTACTGATATTTGAGCAGAGAGAGTCTTGATCAGGAGATTTGCATACTCTTCTCCACTGTAGATTTGGCTGCTTGTGTATCTATCAGACATAAGGTAGTTGTTGATGTAATCATTGCTTCCTATATTGATAGCAATTATCGATTTCGCAAGATACTTTCTAAGATCTGCAGGGTTTTGAAAGAATGGCTGAAGCTTTAACTCGATGGTCATCTCAAACTGTGATATCTGTCCAGTGAGTGTAGTTCTTGCTCCCTGGAAAAAAAAAACAAAGAGTTAAATGTTTCTTGGTTTTCTAGTTTCTAGTTAGAAGAGGTTAATAGTCTTGATTCTTACATAATGTTGACCAGTTTCGTCTAAAATCCCAGCTGCTGCAGATGCATAGTTAAGCCCTTTCAAGACATTTCCCCCTACTGATACAGGAGATAGATATGGTGGCACCAATGGCAAACCTAGGTACATTGCTACATTACAACATTTTACTGAGAAAGTTAGTTAAAAAAAGAAAAGTAAAGCTATATTTTTAGTCTTTAGTTTACCTCCATAATCAACAACAGTGCGGCCATTGCAGAAACGACCAGTGGGAAAGCCAAAATCAATTCCATATGGGAGATAGTTAGCTTTTGCTAGAGTGGGAATGTAATTGTTGTTTCCACTATCAACTAAAGAATCTCCAAAGATGAAGAACGCTGGAGCAAGAGGATGATGATTTCTAGACTGGCCATGGCCATAAACAAGCAAGACAAGCTCTAAGAACACAACACAAAACAACAAACTCTTCATGCTTAATTACTGGTTCATGAGAGAAGCTTGTGACATATATATGGATATAGAGGGAAATATGGTTTATGTGACATATTGAGATAGTTGTTTGGTTCAGAAGAACTGGTCGTGGTAAATGATCTCATGGTGTGTGGTGGTTAACTGTTACAGTTCTATAAGATTTGTTTTTTATTTTCTCATTTACTGCTGCTATAAATTTCTTACTCTGTTCAGCTTCTTTTCTACAGAAACAGCTTTTAGAAAGAGCCAACACCTAAACCTCCTAATTTTGTAAATCTGATTCTTAGTCATTGATGGTTTTGCGCATGTAGAGAAATGTACTTGATGACTTTGTCACTATGTACTTAAATAATGGTTTTTCAGAAATGTGTCTAACCGGTTTATCGTTTACAGATAACCGGATAGCTCTAGTTACCATAATGGGCCTGAGTTCTTTGGTGTATGAAATTCAGTGTCTTATTATTTGGGCCTGAATTCTAAGGCCTGTGAGTGACTGTGTGAATCGTTGATTGTATTTTCCTGATGATCAGGCTTCAAGAGTCCTAAGCAAGAGGGGAATGCAAGCATTAAAGAAGTGAGGTTAATGTCAAACATTTATACTTTATTTATTATCAAACCAGTCAATGTATATATATATATTTTAATTAATAAGCTAAATGTATTTTTCCTTGGTCTAGTGGACCCAGATGAATTTTTTATTTTTCAATTTTTTTTACCTGTCTTTAAAAAAAAAACTTGTGAAAATATTGTAAGAATATCTTATTGACCCTTGTAAAGTATGTTAACTATGAGATTGACCCTCCTAAGTAATCTGTCTGGCTCTGTCACTGACTATTTTCAATGGTTAATTATCTCTAAAGGACTATAACTTATATCAATTAATAAGAAAAAAACAAAGAAAATTAGAACATCAGTATGTTCAGATAAAAACGAAACCTCTAAAATAGTTTACCAACTTCATAAACTAGTTAAATGCCATAAACAATAGTCACCCACTTATTAGTTAATAATGATATCTTGATCAACTTTTGTGTACTTGTTGTGCTGCGAAAGCTATGTGTCTCAGTGGATCCAACAATATTAATTCCATTTAATAAGCACTAAAGGGAGCTGTTGATAAAGAAAACAGAAGCCAGGGCAGACACATATCAAAACGGCTAAAGCATTATACTAGTATAACTTTTCTTAGTGATGCACATTCATTTGACAAAAACAAATATAATCATTCTGTTTAAGTATATTTGGAGATATAAAACTGCAATGAATGGGAGTATGATTATAGTGTCAAAAGTGCATATACATATGAGACATATAAGAAAAATCTTGTAAGTAATGAGGTGGTAATAAAATCACTAAACTCTACAGATCTCTTTGGATCACCCGTTGGTAAGGATATAAAATAAAGCTGTCAAATATTTTCTTGGATCACTTGTATAACTATTAAATAGTTACTTTTTTCTTGGATCACTTGAAATTCTACACCAGTATTCATCTCTTCAAATGATGTGTATTTTCTCGAGATTTAAATTCTGGTTTAGTTTTCTTAAAATATTCTGTACTAAAATAATTTGTAAATTATTTCAAAACGTACATAATGATTAGTGAGTCAATGCCACTCCATTATTTCTCAAGATCACTGTCAAAAAAACTATTGAAGTGATTTGGTTGTAAATAAAAACAAGCAAGAGGTGTTTTGGTAGTAAACAAAAAGAAGCAAAAGGTGTTCTGATTGGCTTCTCAACACACTCTGAAAGTTAGTGTTTCTGTCTTGTAATGGAGCAGATTCCACTTTAGATGTTTAGTTAGTGGAGCATATTGAATTAGTAGGTGAAACTTAAGTGTTCTTGTACTAACCATTACTGATAGTCATACATTTCATAAACTAAAACATGAATTATTTTATGTAGGTATAGACAATGAAATGACCAATAATGACCAACATGAATTATTTTATGAAATGTATGACTATCAATAATGGTTACTAAAACTCTCATTTGCTAATTATGTTTTTCTTTTTGGCTAAAAATATGTTTTCATTTGCATAGACAACATTTGCTAGAAAAATTTGGATTACTTTTATGAAGAGAAAATAATAATCTGGAATATATATATATATAATATTAATGTAACAGGCTTTTATTTACATAAAATGGCACTTTTTATTTAGCTAACAAAACTGGCAAGGCCATGGATGCCAAACTTTACAATGTAAGCTTCAATCAACATTTTTTTCCTCTCCATCCATGGAAACCTTTTCAGAAATCTATTCACCAAGAACCCTAAGTAACTTAAATCTGTAAAAACACACTGTAACTTCATCTTTCAGAGTGTAAACTAGAGCTTATCTCTCCCCAATGATGAAGTCATCTTATTCAAATGACTCTCAATGGTTCATCTAACAGCTGCAGACATTCTTGTGGGTTTGCGTAGAAGTAGTCCTCTTCCTTCGGTTTATTAGGAATCACTAACCGTCTCTTAGGGCTTCCCATACGAGTAGAGTGAAACGCCTTTACCATGGAAGAGAACACATCCCAAGTCAACAATCCTTGGTTATATTCATCTATCAACTTAACTAGGAACTTCCTATTCAGCTGAATTGTCTTCTTAAATCCCAAGAACCTGTAGAAAAAATAATGTCAGCCTCAGGATGATATAAGATAGGAGAAGAAAGATAAGGACATCTCACCTGCGATGACCTTCAACGACTCTCGCCATGTTCCCATCATTAGTTGGAACAAATATATCGCTCTCAACAGCCACTAGGTAATCAAGTGCAGCCATTTGAGATGAATGGTTCCGACAAAAATCAAGATCAGAGGAATCAAGTAGCGTTTCTTTCCGGACCTGTTATGGTAATGGAGTCAATGGAAGATATAAGTTCGATAAAACTGCAGAAAATGAAATGACTACTTACCACATTTGGAAATGCGTCTGTTAAAGCCTTCATCCGCCTCTCACCACCGTAGATCTCTCCAGCAGCTATGTAAAGTTGAACGTTACGGTCAATGCCCAAAGCAGTAAGCGTGAGAGCAGTTTCCTCGGGTGTTAAAGGGCAAAGGCCTTCCTTCCTCTTCACCTCAGAGTTTATAACTTTCTCTTTCCACCATGGATAAGCATATCTACCAGCAAAGATAACTTACATCAATATCAAATTTCGAACAAAAGAAAGATTTAATATTCTGGGTTTTTTGTACCTCATTCTTGTTAGTTCTTCTTCTTCCTCAGGGTTGCAACCATGTGAGCAGCCGGAAAATGCTAACATATCCATCTCGTATCTGAGATGGAGAACGAGAAAGGGTCCTTTCTCTCTCAGAATCTTGACCACTCGTCTACCTAATTCTTCAATTTGAGGAGTAAACTTAAGCGCATTGAAATTCACTCTGCACCTCAGCTTCTGAACCTCCAGAGGCAGTCCATTATTAGCGAGTCTTGAATCTGTTTTGTTAAGGTGTAACACCTTGTGCTTCTTAACCAGTGGAAGAATCTGTTTCCGGTTTTGAGAATTTAGGTACAAGAAGCAAAACTAATCTGAAAAAAAAAGTATCAGAACGTAGAAATAATAACCTGATTTTGGTAGTAAGACATGTTTGACCAGCTAATAGGAGGCATTTCGTGGTACATTCCAAGCTCAACTCTTTTCTTAATCCTTGGAGGCAACTGTTTAAGTATTCGAACTTCATCCCTTAACGAAGTTATGAAGTGATCCACATCGAATATGTCTTTAAACTCACTGCCCATAATAAGAAAATAAAATTAATTGATCGCTGGGTCAAAAACAGAGATTCAAGTGATATGTGTTGACAGACATACCTTGGATCGTTCCAAAACGAGGTCTTGTCAAGCTCAGGCACAACAAGTGTGACATTCATGTATCTTGCAACAGTCACCATATCGCATATCTGTAGAAAGCAGACCACAAAGAAAGTAAGCAAAAGATATCACCAAGATGAAACTTTTTGCACATAAAAGTAATTTCTTATCTTACAGCTGCTCGCATTTGATTGAGTCCTCCATTGCAGGAAACCATAAGATAACCATTGTTGTGATATACCCCTGAAAAAACAAAAGATTAGTTTCAAGATTCACTCCAAGTTAGCTACATTATTACACTCACAAGCTTCACCACTTACTTTTAGGCGGAAGGGCGATCTTAGTAGGGAGAGACCTCATCTCTGCAACAGTGGACAGTTCATGCTGATTAAAACAAGATGGCCAACCTTTGAACAATCTCGGTCCCCACATCTCTCCCAAAGCCATCAAATGAACGCAACAACTCCAAAGCAACAATATGGTAACAGCACGAATCATCCACAGGCTCGTACGAGACCTAGAAACAAAGGAGTTCCTAAGTTTCTCAACCTTAGTCTCTCCTAAAAGCCTAACCTTCATCTCCCAGAGTTTCCTATGGTAAAGAAACTTATCCATTTTACACATGTCGGTTTTGTTTCTTCCCAAATCACCTAACTACCCCCTTTCTTCTCACAGAGATTCTCTCAGAGACATTTCATCGAACACTTAATGGGCTTCTCTGTGAGCATTAACCACACCTCCAAAAAAACTATTTTTTCTAAGTACCCACGATCGTCGTGTCTTAAACTGACGAAACCCAGATCTTGCTCGATTAAATTAAAGATAAAAAAAAAATAAAAGAGGAAGCTTTAGGTTTAAAAATGAAAACTTTCGAACAAGTGATGAAGGCAACACTTCAAGTTACAGAGACAATGAGAGAAGTCTTTGAAATTCAGCAATGGTGTTTCGACCCTTTTAAAATCAAAAGTTAGCCGTAGAAAAATAAAATGCGTTGATTTAATTGGTCGATGAGATTCTCCGTTCAGAGATCACCGGAGAAGAGAGAGAGAGAGAGAGAGAGTATGGTTTCTTCTAGTATGTACCAAGGAAGGAAGGGAGGAAATTAAAAAGAACGGTCTTTTAGGTCTTTTCTATTTCGTCGGCGAACAACTGTTATTTATAGTGTTTTTTTTTCTTATAAACGAAATAAAAGTGTTTGTGGTTTTTTTTTTTTTTTTTTGATACAAAGCCAAAGTAGAACTTTAATTAAGTAAACTTATAATAAATTATATTATATGCACGCACTCATTGTATTTTGGATTAATAAATAAAAAAAAATATATAGTTGCTATTCTTTATGTTCTAGTATAATATTATATGTTTTAGTTAAAAGCATGATATTATTAATAATATAAATGTGAAATACATGAATTAATCGTTAACAATACAGTAAAAATATTGATTTTTAATATAGTTAAACTATCTTAAAAATATCAAAACATTTTATATTTTGAAATGTCAAATTTTCTCTAAAACATTTTGTATTTGGTATGAAAGAAATATTTATTTTGTTTTCACTCATATCTAAACCACATTAGCGGCCTACTAATTAATAATGTCGTTAAGCAAACCTAATCACGAAGTTAACCGTCAAAAGTATTAACAAAACAATGTCTGAACTGACAACTTACAATAATCAAATGTGTAGTAAACTTAAGGTGCTCTGATCTGGTCCAAAATCTGAAAACTAATCAATTTCAATATACATTTTAATTTTATTTATATGACCCAATGCGTATATATGTATCTAGTAAGATAACTATATACAATTGTTATAAAAATGGCATATTCTAGACTTGTGGGTCTCTCACTTATGACATGACATGATCCATTGGACAGTGAGAGATAAATTAAAATAGGTCTACAGTATGTATAATAAAATAAATATGTAAATTAACCAACTCTATTTACTGTTCGCAGTTGTCATTTGTCAATCCAGTATGAATGATATAAGAATTGGTGGAATTGTAAAAGAATTCAACAATTTGAATAAATCATGAAACTATACAACAATTTTTTTGAGAGCTAAAATTTATACTTATACAACAACTTAAACTAAATTGCTACCTTGATTTCAACCGAAGCATGGTATAGATCTCCCCCCCAACCGAATGAATTATCATTTTTAACATTATAATATCCAAGATTTCGAAAATGCATGTGTACATTTTAGGAACATATTATATAATCTGAGACAAGAAGATGGGTAGCATATTTTATTTTTATTTGTTTAAAAGGAATTTTTTCTTTTGAAGAGATTTAGTGATACTTAGGAATTAATATGTTTCGTTTTGAAACCAAGTAATAAACATAGATAGATAGATAAATATACATCTCAATCTTTTTAAAAAGCGCCCATTAATAGAACTATGTTAACATGTTTTTGAACTGGAAATTTTATTTGATGTTGTAACTGGATCACCATTTCGTCTTGCTCGAGATGGTTTGTTTTACTGTAGGTTAGGATCATGTAGTTTAACTAACTGTCAATTAATAGTTTTTAAATACGCTACATAGTAACAAATTGTCAAGTTTCCCTTTTTTTGTAACACTGTCAATTATCCCTTTTAAAATACAAAACAAACTTATTACTAAAAACTTATATTCGAATATATTTAGTAACCAAGAACATCAATAATATATATATAGGGGATAATACACAGTCCGACAAGTAAATGTATATTCGAAACTTAGAGCCGACTTTTGTTTTTAATGTAACTTAGAAGGGGAAACATAAATGTAAATGATTTTATTAATTATTTTCAGTCTCTCTATTAATTTTCTATGTTTTTAACAAGCTTTATCGTTTTATAAAAAGTACTATACTATACGAAATCATTAACCACAGTTTAGTTACAGCGGCAGATTACTTAAAGCAACGATCTCTCGGTCAGATTGTCGACAATGAAAGATCAACTTTATCATTTAAAAACATATGTGACGACAATTTCTAAAGAAGAGGAATGTGTACACGTGTAGATATGAAGTTAATGAGCATTGAACGTGTTACAAGTAAAACTCACGATTACATCAATAAATAAATAACAATATATAGATGCAGTTCGGGTATAAAATCTCGATCAGTCTCCTTCTTGTTTGCTATTCAAAAACGACAGTTAATTATGATATATTGATACAAAATTCGTTTAGTTAACATCGACTGATATACATGTACATATTCTTTTTTTGGTTTAAGGCTTACGGTACATAATGCACATGCATATAATACAACAAGCTAAAAATAATAGCGTTATGTGTACCGTAAGCTTGTTGAGTTTAGATCGTCCGAATGTATATTATTTAGCTGAGAGAGGGACAATAAAAACAATCTGGAGTATAATAAAACCATGCATATTTCTCGGACTGAAAATTCTAACATAGTGATAACTGATAAGTCTAGTTTTCATTATTACTATACGTACTGAAATAGTAGTATATTACTTGGTAAATGAGTCATAACTATATATATTAACCAAGAACCATTAAAAGAAAATAAAAACTACCATTTAAAGAGACATTGAGATATATATACAATATGATCAAATGTCAATATTGAGCTGCATCCCTGCATCTTCTAACAACATTACGTGCGTGAGCTACATAGAACATCTATAGCACCTTTTTTTTGTCAAGCTTCATAAACTAAAACGAAACCATGCATTTAAGTTGTATACTAATAATTTACATGTTAAGTACAGATCTTGGTACACTCATCTTTCGAATAGTTGTGAAATAAATGTGAACTGAAGTAGGTGTTTGGTCTTAGTTTGTCGAAGTCTCATTATGAGATGCGATGTTTTGTATAAAACTTTAGAACCAACGAATTAAGATTAAACACATGAAAGTATATGCTATTTTTCTGTGACCATATGCATTCCACCGACACCGGTCATTACATTGCTGTCGGATTTGATTATTTAGTTTGCTTTTAAAAGAATACATCTTTCCAATGTGAAATACATGATTTTAGACATTTTTTTTCTATAAGTATTTGTTGTAATTGTCATTTTATATCAGATGTTAACAAACAGAGGGAAAAACGTGTAAAGTTCCCCGGCTTAATTAAACAAGTCGTTCTTTTTTTTCTTCTTTTGCTAAATTGTAAATATTATTAACTGAGTAATGAAAGTTTGATTACAATAGAAATTGAAATCATAGATTGCTCAAAGAGCTGATCTGATCCTAGAGACAGCAAAAAAGGTAAAAGAACCTATAGCATCCATAAAAGATCTAAGAGCATCTTTAACCCTTATTGCTTAGAGAGTTGTTTAATTAAACAATTTTCACACTCTCTCTCTTCAAAATAAGTACCCCTCTCCCTCTAAGCAACTCTCTAAGCAACATGGGTTAAAGGTGCTCTAAGGATTTAGTTGTAGTTTTCAAGCATTTAACATGTTATGGGACATTTTTTCCCCCATGGTCACGAGTAAATAAAAAAAAAATCGATGTGAAGATAAGTAACACGTAGAACTAGAATATTTAGTTGACAAGGGAATTAACAATAATATGGCTATGAAACTCTGTGTCGGTGGCTCGATTGTCTTCAGTCTTCACATTTCAAGCCTATGCATGCGCGTGCGTGTAGCCGTGTAGTATATATGTCCAAGCCAACCTGTGCATTCGATTCGATTTTTCTTTTTAATCATCGAGCTAGTAAATTATATATATATTATATCCAAAGAAAATGTGGAGTACATACATTATCAGTTTTCTATACATTTTCTCTCCTCTTTCTTATTCTAGGATAATAAAGGTGGAGCATTTAAATAACACTACATTCTTTTACAAATATAGCACAAATAGCATAATTATATGAAGATATTTCTCTACCAAACATTATGTATGAGTTTTCAGTTTAAAAAATTTAGATTTATTTCTCCATAGAAAAACGACTTTGAATCATTTTAAAACTAAATTTATGATATTATCAAGAAAATATATATTAGTAATGCTTAGATTTTTTTTTCTTTTCTAAATGTGATCTACAACAGTATCAACAAAAACATGGGCTTATATGCACATAAAATAAAGGAACAAAACCCAAATCCCTAGGACTAACTTTAGCCCAATTTGTAAATTGGGCCTTAGAGGCACCACAACTTCTTCTACCCTCGATTAGGGTTTTTGATCTTTTATCCTCTGCCTCTGGGTTTCTGTTTTTTTTTTGTTTCTGCTCATAAACATCACATCCTTGCTCAGCGCCGAACTCTCTTACTTAATCTCCCTCTCATCCCTCACAGGTATTCGAATTTACTCTTATAAACCAGTATTATTATTTAGTAAGTTGTGACTAAGAAGAAACCCTAATTTTTCTGACATAGTTTGCATTACCATCAGAGCAGTCACCGATGAGGAAGCTCAAGTACCATGAGAAGAAGATTCTGAAGAAAACAAACTTCTTGGAATGGAAAAGAGAAGGTGGACATCGAGAGATCCTCATCACGAGTCGTTTCCACATGGGTGGTCGTGATGATTACAAAAAGTTCGTTTCTTTTAATTTTGTTCTGTTCTGTTCCTGTCTTTATTGTAATGAATAATTGTTTTTTTCTGATTATTGTTTTTTTTGGGGGGTTCAGATATTCAGGGTTGTGTAGGATGGTGCAGAAGCTGACTAATGTAATGAAACAGATGGATCCTACTGATCCTTTTCGGATTCAGATGACTGATACGCTCCTTGAGAAACTGTGAGTTTGTGAAATTATAGAGCTTTGTATTGGTTCTGTTAGATTTATTAATATAGCTCTGGGAGGTCATTTTAGAGACAGCTTAAAGTGGTTTAGTAGCTTCGGTTTAGATTTTAGAACCGTTGGTTTGGAATCTTCTACTTACTAATGTGTACAAGGCTACAAGCACTAGCTAGCTCTCCGTTTCCTCTAGAGAGAGTTATCCTTTGAACGAGAGAGTTATCCTTTGTCTGCAGCTGTTTCATCCATCTTTGCTATCTTCTTCTTATAATATAGCTCTCTAGATGGTCATATTAGAGACTGTTGGTGGTGAATCTGATTAATATTTACCTTAGAGGTAGATGAATTTGGGTTCGTACTTTATTAGCGTCGGTATTGATCTTAAGACCTTTGGTTTGAAATTTCTTAGAGGTTGAATGTCATCCTGGTTCTAATGGTTTTCTGGTTAACGAACTTGAAGAAACCAGTCATGTCCAGATCCTTACAAATTCGGTTTTGTTTGTTCAGTAGTTTCTTTGTAGAGCTAAGTTACTGTAGAATGTAACCATAGATATAGAAGTCTGATTCTTTGTAGTGAAAAGACCATTCTACTGATTCTACTATGCTATGAGAAAGACTTGTTTTTTGTAATTTAATAACTGGTGCTTATGTTTCTTCCGTGTATGGACAGATACAACATGGGCGTTATACCGACTAGGAAAAGCTTGGCTTTAACTGATAAGCTCTCAGTTTCGTCCTTCTGCAGGTAATGGTTTCGATTCTTTCTTCACTTTAGAGAGCCACCAATGATGATCTCATTGAAAGTTTATTAAATTATTGCAGGCGTAGGCTATCGACAGTTCTGGTTCACCTGAAGTTCGTAGAGCACTTGTCAGAAGCAGTGACGTATATAGAGCAAGGACACATCCGCGTTGGACCAGACACAATCACCGATCCAGCTTTCTTGGTAACTAGGAACATGGAAGATTTCATCACTTGGGTTGATTCTTCCAAGATTAGACGCAAGGTTCTTCAGTACAATGACAAATTGGATGACTATGACATGCTTACCTAAATCTTTTGGGAGGAGATTAAACAAAAACTGTTTTATTTTTATTCTTGTTTTGTAAAAGCCAAGAGAAAGGATCAGTACTTTTATTTATGCAAGGTTTGGATTTACGATTGGTATCTTAACGTTCTGCCAAGTCAAAAACCTCTCTGCTGAATGTCAATGCTGTTGAAGCACTCCTCAAGGTCTTGCTAATTATCAATTGGTTTGAGTTTTAGATTAACTGATGAAGAGATGTTTAAAACTCGGTGATCAGAGCATTCTTTAGGTGAAATCTTTGAAAGAATGGAACAGATTGTTGGTAAGATCCTCGGAGAGAGTTTCTGCAGTAGAAACATAACATTCTTTATGGAATGTTAAGGAGTTTCCTAAAGGTTTCAAACCGTGTTTTGGTTTTGGTGTCAGTGCTCTTGGGAGAATCTCAAAACCAATTTGCCTCGAAGTTCTTTAGTTGAAGAACTATATTGGAATTAACATTTCAAGAGAGAAGAGAACGAAAAAATGGGCTGTGTTTCTTCTTGCTCTCGGGTTGAAGACTATGAGGATCACACGAATCCAAGTAGTTCTGTTAATAGAAACTGCCCAATGTCCTAGATGTCTTGTCAATAACATTTAACCTGATAATGTTCTCCTCACAAGAGTGTTTACTTTGGTACTACTACGTTCTTGAATCAGCTCTGGATTTTGATCTCTCGTTTTTGCAGTATATCTCTTTGTTCAGAAGAGGCGAAACCCGCTCTCTCCCATCCTCTTTACAAGCTACTACTGTATCCATAACTTCCTATGATAACTTTGTGTCTAACACATTCCACTCTACTCCAAGGCCTCTGCCTTATGATACTGATACATCTTCAATCAATGCATTTGAAGAAAGCTGTATTTTCTTGGTTTTTTCTTTTCTTTGCAGAATACACATCAGAGAATCCGAAGATTGTTACAAAGTGTTCTCACCATTACCACCTGAGTTGCATTTATGAATGGATGGAGAGAAGCGAAGACTGTCCTGTTCTGTGAATTACTGTTTAGTTACAACATATTTTTGTACATAGAATGATGGAGAAGTGAGGAAATGTCCGCTCTGCACAGTTAGCTTATGGAGTTATGAAGAAACTTTCACACCAACAGCAAAGCACTCACAGTAATCTGATGTTTTTCACAGCATGCCTCTTGGTGCAGCGTTCTGCCCAAAGCATTAAATTTTTAACATTATCTTTTATGAATTACATAACCCTTTTATCAATATGTGATATTTATAAATTTAGCATTGAGGTTTACATTGGTTCAAGGAGAGATCACCACTCTAAATTTTTCTCATTGCACTGTTGCAGTACTTTTATAATAATTAAGTTAGGTTCAATGGTATATCAAGTTCCACATATAGCAATCCTTAACAGAGCAAGGTTTCCCAAAATACACAAACATCACATATACTTATGCCTACAAATCCAAGTCTTGTGTCTACACTTTTTTATATATAAAACAGATCTTTTGCTGGCGAGGTTGATCACATGACTCTCAGAGCATCCAGTCTGGGATGTAACCGGACTGTGTCTGAGCTTGTGTTGTTGCAGTTATCTGCTCCGAGCATACTGGATTGTCATACCTGCAATCATCATCATCACCACTGTAAGTAACGTCAACAATATACATCGATCTTAATACAAAGCAGCTAAAGAACCTTAAACAAAGACAATCTCAGTAGAAAAGTACACAAGCTGGTTTGCAGATTATATTTCAAGGCAGAGATCATAAGGAACTTACCCCATCTGCAGAGTTGGATTGCATTCAAGAGGCTGGAATAGTCCTTGAGTCTGAGCTTGATGATGAGCATAGGAAACGTTATGTTCGTTGCCTTCCCATCCTCCTCCCATGTGATGACTTCTCACACCAATCATATCATCCAGCTACACATTTACAATTTTGCACCAAATGAAAATGACTCTAATCAGAAGCAAGAAATTTAGAGATTTTGCCAAAATGTTGAGAACAAACTTTACCTTCATAGCCAAAGCTCTATTGGTTTCAAGCAACATTTGCTCTTTGTTTTGAAGATCAGAGAGCTGGTCAAGCATGTACTGTGTCTGTAACAATCACATATAGTAGTCATAATTAAACATCACACACTAATCTTATTTGAATCATTCCATGTTTATGTATATATATAACTTCAGATAGGTTATGATATGACCTTGATGGAGCGAACTTGCTTGAGAGAGCCATCTAATTGACGCTCAATTTGCTCTAGTTCTTTTGAATTTAAAGGTCCTAAGTCCTCTCCAAGAAGATTTCTGCATCAACAAATACACATATATATACACATGAATGTGAATGGCATATGTGTATACAGTCCTGTATATGTAGAGAGATGTACCTTTGTTGACGCTGAAGTCCCTCATATCTACCCTTCAGCTTAAGATACTCTCTGTAGCTATTCTGAAATTTCAAAGGAAAAGTAGGTTATTGAAATGGTATGATACAAATCTAGAATCTAAAGAGGGCACCTCAAGTTCTTTGGCAGGTTTGTTGTTGACTTCAATAGAACCATAACTGCATTTCTGGTACCGTTCCAGTGTCTTGATCATGCTGAACCAAAACCACAAAAAATAAGAGGATAAGAATTTGCAATCAAGAAGAGCATACTTGACATAGGACACAAACCAAACTCATCATAAACTAGACATGTAAGTTAATTTACCTCTATCTATATACTTGAGCTCCTCAAGTTTTTAATCAAGTTTTTTCTTATCAAATTTTCATGTTATTCTCATTAGTCTATCACTAGTTATACAAAGGATTTTTTTTTTTTTTGTTCCATAGTTTTAAGTTAGGATATGAATTTACAAGTAACAAAACTATTATTTGCAAGCATGATCTCTAATTTCATTGACGAATACAATACTTTTGATAAAAGAATTTAATTTTTCAGTTTTCCTTGAGTGCAATCAAACTAATTAACATATAGACAAAAAAAATGAAGAAAAGAAGAGAATCAAAACCTTCATAGATACACACACGTTTTAAGTATTAACCACCATAAAGTATGTACTAACAGTTGGTTAATGCATGGAACCATATATTATCATTCTACGTTGGATCTTTATTTCCATAGATACCTGTGTATCCAACTTTTAAGTTTCAAACACATAAACATTTAATTAATATCTTGGTATATATATCTTTAAATTTACACTATATAATGATAAATCATAAACTCATTGCAAACATCAAATTAGCTTAAAATCTTTGACAAGAATAAAAAGAGAAACCAGATCTCAAAATTCAAGAACGTAAAACTAAATAGCCACAAAGAAATCAAGAAATTAATATAATTAAGCTAGACAAGTTCAGAGAAATCAAAGATCCTGTGATCTACTCAAACAAGTTCGATCAGACAAAGATCTAAGCTCAGATCTAGCAAAAAAAAAAAAAAAAAATGAAAAGAGAGAGAGAGATTTACTTTGAGGAGCTGCAAAACTCATAGAGCTTGCCACGGTTAGAGAAGATGATGAGAGCAACCTCAGCATCACAAAGAACAGACAATTCATAAGCTTTCTTCAACAAACCATTCCTACGCTTTGCAAACGTTACTTGTCTGTTTATCTTGTTCTCTATCCTCTTTAGCTCTACTCTTCCTCTTCCCATTTTTTTCTTGCTCTATATAGTTTCCTCTTATATATATATATGCACACAAATTTGGTATGTAATTGTTTATCTATATACAAACACACAAAAAAAAAATCTGAGATCTGGTCTTTTTTGTTCTTTAGGGATCTTGAAAAGAAAATAAGCCCTAGCTAATTTCAAGAACAAGGTAGTACCATAAGGAAGAAGAAACTTTTGGAAGCTAAAGATAAGAAAACTGTGAAGGTGAGGTTAGGGTTTGGTGTATTCTCATTTCAAGTCATCTCTCTTTTGACAAAAAAATAAACTCCACACGCTCTCTAAGCGCGTGTTTCGTATGGTTCTAGTTCATTCAATTTACCACAGTCGATTTATCTCCAACATAATTCCTAATTTTCACAACTTTTAGGGAAAATATTGTGAGTTGTGTGTAATGATTTAGTTAGAAAATCTATGTGTGCTTCTCTTCAGGTAGAATTCATGTCTATTTATATATGGTGGCTACTATTTTTTGCAATTATACAAATATATCTAATCATATAATTTCTTTAATTTCTTTAGAAAAAAATAAAATTTGTTTTATGTTTAGTTATAAATAACGCAACAACTTTTTCGAAAACGTATCACTTTTGATCGATGGTTGACCAGTAACTAAACACATGAGGAGGCTTAAAGGTTATATCAATTAACATGTGTTTATACGGTCTTGCATTATCACATTTAGAAAGTCAATTCAAAACAGTATATACTAAGAAAGTTTGTATATCGTATCGTATGCTATATGTACATTTGAGGATACATTCTTACGTGGTGAATACTAGAAAATTTGCTTACAAAATTACAGTTCTGATTGTTACTGATATTTTTGTGTTCAAAAGAAAAAAAGATTGTTATTGATATTTTTGAACTTTCACATTAAATAGTCAGTTCCAATAAGAAATCGACACGTGCAGACCCATTTTAAGGTAGGAGATGCTTTTCTGCTGCTTCTGAAAACAACCAGAAAATGATATATGATACGTTGCTTTCACTTAATTGCATAAAATTATTATGGCAATATCACGGGCTTCATTTCTACAACTTGCATAATTATGCTTATTAGATTATGATTATGAAGTTTGGAGACTCTAGTAAATTAACTAATTGACCTACGTGCAGTATATACATTATTAATTCAAGTTTCTGTGTGAAAATTGAAATCATTATACGTCTACATAGATAATATTACTTAGCTTACTTCTTATTATGATTTATACCATCGTTTATGCTTAGCTAATTCACATTTATCATATACATCTTTTTTGTTAATATCACTTAAATATTCAAAGTGTTAAAGAATAAAGAAGGTTGTAACTCTCATAGTATTATTAATCACGTGGTTACATATATATATATACATACAAGAGAATAAAGCATATTCCTTAGGAGATAAGGATTGCTACAAATAAAGGGGATGATTATCCTAATCCTATAATGATTAGGATATCTACAACATATGGATAAATACAAGGGAGGATAATGACAAG
>CAKOAT010387377.1:63605-99035 GCA_932364175.1 Eruca vesicaria subsp. sativa
AAAATTAGTTAGAACCCAAAATATCCAATTTCGTCCTAGCATTAGATTTCTTATACAAAGAACATAACCACATGATCAAGCAAGCATGGAAAAAATAAATAAAAACCAAGCATTGCTAGCATAAGAAATCGGATTCAAGGAATCATGTCTAAGGTTTTTAATTGTCCAGATTTTAACAATACATGTTCATGCGGTCATAGCGCAAAACCTTCAGGTGACTACCGATTTACAGTGAGTAAAAAAAAATCTTAACAGCGTAGTTAATTTTACACAAAACAAGATGGATGATGTGGTCTGGTGGATACGTGTCGAGTTATGATTGAATCTGACTTTTGTCACAAGAGTGTTCACTGAGCCAAAGCCTCCTTTTCAACAGTGACTTGTCTAGTTGTATACGTTTTTATTTGTTCCAGTTTTTCCTTCGAAATTCTACGGTAGTAAATGCTTAATGTTGAATAAATCATTGTTTTCATTTCACACGGTAGTAAATGCTTAAAATTGTCTAGTTGTATACGTTTTTTATTCCAGCTTTTCCTTCGAAATTCTACGGTTGTAAATGCTTAAAATTGAATAAATCATTGTTTCATTTCACACGTTTTTTAATACCATTTCACCAAGTATGTGGGTATATACGTAGCTGATGTAAAGACAAAAAGAAAAATGTATTTAACAACTTAAGTCAAACTTGAACATCCGGTTAAACTAGCAACTCGTCAAGAACTGGAATAAGAGACTTCTCAAACGGATTTAGACTAGAAATGCCTCAACTCTTAACATGAACACACTGGACTGATTACATATATATATATAATAAGGTCATGAAGATGAAACAAGTATTTTTAAAGTCTTGAGCCAATTAATTCTATTGAAAGGAGTCAAGACTTTAAGCACTTGGGGCAAGGGAGACAACCTCTGCCTTGGCAATTATCGCACGCGGGTGATATCTTGTTTGCAGGGCCGACTTTGAGATTATGTGAGACTGTTGATATTTTTATGTAAAAAAAAGTTTTGAGGATCTAAAATTTTTTTTTGGAATCTATATTCATGTAATTTTTTTCAAAAATTTTAGGGGCCTAGAACGAATGTTTCACTTAGCAATATTCAGGGCCAGTTCTGCGTGTTTGGTGGCTCACCGAATCCAAAGATTCCTCCTGATTTGATCGTCCCCGTCCCTTTGCAGCAGGCCAGCAGCCACATGCCACACTCTGCATCTTTACATTTACTACACATCCCAAGGGATCTGCAAAAAGTTAACATAGGATGGTATGAAAACAGTTTCAAGAACAAGTCTAATTTCATTCAGTCATAAACACAGCAGCACTATATAACATCTCTTGGAGGCATCAGTGGCGTGTAATGAGCAGTCTTTAATGTTAATAATATCCTACACGAATATATGAGAATATATTCTACATACGTAAGTTAATATCTTGGCCTATTAGCTCAGTTGGTTAGAGCGTCGTGCTAATAACGCGAAGGTCACAGGTTCGATCCCTGTATAGGCCATCTTTTTTTCTGTTTCCCTCCTTTTTTAATTATTCTGCTTTGACCCCGTATGTTTTGATATAACAAACTTACATCCCAATAAAAAATAAAAAGTGAAATCTTCTCCTATGTTTTGTTTGTAGGGTTTTGAAACTCAAACTCGTACGGCCTCTCTCTCTCTCTGAAACTGTAACCAAAACAGAAGAAGCTTTAAGGTTTCTATCAATCATCACTCAAACTGTTGTTGTCTCACATCTTTCTTCTCATATTCAAAGCTTCAATCTTTTTTTATTTACTGATTCGTGTTTTTTTGTTAATTCAGGAGAAGAGAAGAATCTGAGATCACAGCAATGGAGATTGATCTAAATGATTATACTGTTATTAAGGAAGGTGAAGCTGAGATTCTCATGCACAAGAAGAACAAAGTCTTCTTCAATAAAGCTCAGGTTTTTTCATTTTTATTTTTATTTCTTGCCAATTGGATTTGATTTGCTGCAAAGGCTCTTCCTTTTTGTTAATAACTGATTAAATTACACAAAGGGTAGTCTTTGGACTAATCAAGTATTAGTTTTGGTGTATTTTCTCTTTATTAGTACTTTGAGCCAAAATGATGTGTGTTTTAGCATTTTAGAATGAGTTGGTTTTATGTTTTGTGGTTAGGTTAACAATAGGGACATGTCTATTGCTGTCCTAAGGGCGTATATATCAAAACGCAAGCAAGAGCATGAAGCCATGTTATCTAAAAGAGCTAGATCAACTGGTAAAATGCCTGAGAAGAATGTCTCTTCTGAAATCTCCAGAGAAGAGACTCCCATTGAAAACGGTGAAACCAACGAAGAACATGAAGAAACATCTCAGGATGGACCAAATGAAGCTGTGAAGACCACATATGAATCTGCACGAAGGGAACTCAAGCCACCAAGAGTGCTTGAGGTCTACTTACTTATGACTGTAGTAACTATACTTTGTTATCTTTATTCTGTTAGTTCACTTTTTTTCTTTCTTTTGTTGTTATTTGTAGGCACTGTCAGCTTCTGGATTAAGGGCTTTGAGATATGCTCGTGAAGTTGAAGGAATTGGTCAAGTTGTGGCTTTAGATAATGATCCAGGTATATGTTTTTTTCTCAACATTTTTTTTTGGCTTGTAAGGTGGTTTCAGAAACTCAAGACTTTCTTCTCTAATTATAGTATTTGTCCTTTTTTTCCTATTAAAGCATCGGTTGAAGCTTGCCAGAGAAACATAAAGTTCAATGGCTTGATGTCTACTTCAAAGGTGGAGTCTCATCTTACTGATGCTCGTGTCCATATGCTCACCAACCCAAAAGAGTTTGATGTGGTATGCATCCAGTTTTCTATGCTCATTTACTGTCTTATTCTGTTAACTAATCTGGTTAATGTCTTAGGTTGATCTTGATCCATATGGTGCGCCGTCTATCTTCCTAGATTCAGCTGTTCAATCAGTTGCAGATGGTGGCTTGCTGATGTGTACAGCTACTGACATGGCAGTGTTATGTGGTGCTAATGGCGAGGTTTGCTATTCCAAGTAAGATTCTATTTCACCCCTTACATTACCTTACACTAAAGACATATTATCTATGCTACTTTTGTCTGAACCTCTTAAACCTGTCTACTGTTGTTAGATATGGTTCCTATCCACTTAAAGGGAAGTATTGTCATGAGATGGCTCTGCGTATCCTCCTCGCCAGCATCGAGGTAATGCCTTCACTCACGCCAAAATCTTCCACCAGGCTGTGATTTTTGTAAAGATGTATAATGTTTTATAACGTTGATATTTTTCAGAGCCATGCAAACCGTTACAAGCGGTACATTGTACCTGTTCTATCAGTCCAAATGGATTTTTACGTCCGTGTCTTTGTCCGAGTCTACACGTAAGCTTTTTTTTTCTTCTTCTCACTTCTCTTAGCTAAGAGAGAAGTAAAGACTGAAACCTTTTTATGAAATGCAGTTCGGCGAGTGCAATGAAGAACACACCACTAAAGCTCTCATACGTCTATCAATGCATTGGTTGTGACTCTTTTCATCTTCAATCCGTTGGAAGATCCCTCCCTAGGGTTTCGTCTCTGTCTCTTTACATAGTTAAGCTTCTGAAAAAACCGCCTTTTTTGTTAATAATCACAATCCTCTTTTTATTGCAGAATAACAGTGTGAGGTATCAAGCAGGAGTTGGTCCTGTTGTTCCTCAAGACTGCACTCACTGTGGAAAAAAATATAACATGGGTGGACCTATATGGTCTGCTCCAATTCATGATCAAGAATGGGTGACTTCGGTTCTAAATGGTGTTAAATCCATGAAAGATAGATATCCTGCTTACGACAAAATTTGCTCTGTTCTTACAACAATCTCAGAGGCAAATAAAACTCTTCTTTCAAAGTTTCAGTTTGTTCTTTTTGTGTCAGTTTCTTTTAAATGACTATTTGTTTGTCTTTGTCTTCCAGGAGTTGCTAGATGTTCCACTCTTTTTGAGCCTTCATAGTCTCTCTGGAACGTTGAAATGTACTTCACCATCAGCTGCTATGTTTAGATCAGCAGTGATGAATGCAAAGTACCGTGTCTCGGGGTCTCATGTGAACCCTCTTGGGATTAAAACTGATGCTCCTATGGAGATTGTATGGGACATCATGCGTTGCTGGGTAAAGCCGTCTCTGTTCCTTTCGTTTTTCCTTCTTCTTCTTGAGTGGTAATGATTGAAAAACAATGTTGGTTGTGTAGGTGAAGAACCATCCTGTGAAAGCACAACCACCTGAACATCCAGGAAGTGTGATTCTATCTAAAGAACCATCTCTTCAGGTCCCTCTTTGTGATTGCCATTGTGTTCTAATGCTTTATTCTTTGAATAATCTTTAAACACTGTTTTTTTTTTTTGGTCTTGGACAGGCTGACTTCTCACGCCATGTTGGTTCATTAAGCAAAGCACAAGTGAAGAAAGTAGCTAGGTTTCTGCCAAATCCAGAGAAGCATTGGGGTCCGAAGATAAGAGCTGGTCGTCAGATCACAAGCAAACACGTCTCTCTTATTGGTCATGAAGCTGTTAATGATCATCTCAATGGCCACAAGGAAGCAGGAACAGAAGGAGGAGGAGGAGAAGAAGAGAAGGAAGATGATATCACTGAGGCTGAGCCAGACCTGAAACGCCAGAAGAAAACAGAGGATATTGCTTCAACATCATAAGGGGGCTAATTTGTTTACCCAAAGAATTTTAGATTTTTGTTTTGCAAAAGAATTTACCTTTTTTATTATTTTCAAACATTCGTCATATCATGTTCTACGTTTTTGAAAGTGAAATTATATCTCTTGTATTAGTTCTCTTTAGTAGTTTCATACTATTTTTTCTTTTAAGTATCAGTTCCATAAAGGACACAATCACTTAGCTGTGTTCTGTGAAGAACTAAGAAGAAATCACTAAAGCTTAAGCACTTTTGAAGTCTTGCAGCAAACGTCTATGAATTAACTGCAAACAAAAATAACAAAGAGTTAGCTATTTAGATTGAAATAGGCTGTTCAATAAACATGTCGTTGTAGTATAGTGGTAAGTATTCCCGCCTGTCACGCGGGTGACCCGGGTTCGATCCCCGGCAACGGCGTAAATTTTTATTTCTTTTTTTTTAACATGACACAATCTTGGCCCACAAATTTGTTATGATTTATAATTCGAAGCCCATTACGAATAAGATTGTAAAAAGAAAAGAAAACAAGTAAAGAGTCATTTTCAGAGTCTTCCTTCTCTATAGTGACTGTGAATATCTGAAGAGCCAAACTTGAAAAGCTTAGTGTCGTTTTTTTTTCCAGCTCTTTTTTTGATCAATAAAAATCCTTTTTCTGGCTCTTGGATACCCAAGTGGCTCAACACTAGTTACCGATAACTCGTACTAATTAAAACATGTAATGTCAACACACAAACTTCATGTATATGGTGAAGTATACAATTTTGACTAGAAAACAGATTGATTAGGCACCCATAATGTAACGTATAATTAATAAATGATTCATCTCATCGTCACTAATATGACAATATTGACACATGTATGCAGTGTACATGCATGTTTAATGTGCATGTGATCCTGCATGCACTTGATCATAGTCGGATATCAAACTTTGTGATTGTGTTAGGTGTTTAATTTTGTAAGAGATCCTTTTCTGGTCATAGTAAAATAATAGCACAATCATATATCTTTTATGATTATGACTCACGATATTGATACAATTTGGCAGTGATAGACTGATAGTGGATGCAAGCCCTTAATAAAAGTTAACTACAAGGACATCAGCACATTATTTTGGCCTTTATCCATATCATTCTATTAAATTTTAAGTAGAAGAAAAGTGGAATACGTACCTGTGATTAAACTAGAAATTATTTAACCAAAAGTGAGGATTTTTTTTTTTTGTGTGTTTGTAGTTTTCTTGTTAAGATAGTAATTATATAAACATAAAACATGGACCAGTTTACAGCAAATGAATCAGAGATCAATAAGAAGTTGGGCACCTATATATTTCTTCAAAAGTATTTGTGAATATTCTCCATTTGGCAAATTGGATAGAAGGATTTAAAGGTATGAACGAAATAATATTAAACTATAAATTGGATATATTGCTAAAAAGTTTTCATACAAATAAAGGATGTGGAATTATAAAGGAAACACTAAGAAAAAGTAAAAAAGGATAAAATAGGGGGGAAATTTTGAGGCTGTGGAAGAACAAACCGTGCAAAAGGACATGAAACTGAAGTAAAGAAGAAATAGACTTTGTCTCAATGATATGACTTGATGGTGTGTATTTTCCTTTTGTTTGACCAACACAGTCACACATCTCTTTCATTCAATAGTCATTAAGTTTTCCAAATTATGCAATTTGAGGGCTTAACTCAGTCGACAAAAGTTACTGTGTTGTAAATTTCACATAAATCCTTTTTCCAATTCATTATCAGTCGGTTTGAGATGAAAATCTGTAACTTCAGAGCTTATTAATCTCAATAACTACACTAATACATCTGTTCAACAAAAGCTGAAAATGTGGTTACCTCAAATGATAAGGAATATCACACTTAACAGTAATTAATACCTGAAATTAACTTTAAAAAAAAAGAGAGAAAGCAAGTTCTATTACTCTGTTAATATAACTTTATGTGAAGATCCACAAGTTCATCGTAACCAATATCAATATGCAAACATTTTAGTTTTTTCTTTTTTTGCTAAAAAGCGGGAATACTTACCACTATACTAGTGTTCAAAAAAGAAAAAAAAAAAATTACCACTATACTACAACGATTTGATCAAACATTTTAGTTAACATCGCCTTTTTTTACAAATGGATTATAACATATCCGTGCATGCCTACGTTTTTAGTTATTTAAAGAAAGATACCTTCTAAAAAAAAATAGTGACAAAGAGAGGACCAATGATTTGTTCAACTCCCCAGTTATTAAATAATTTTCGTAAAGATATTATCCATTGCGTTCATTGTTTACTTATATTTAGTATAAAGAATACCCTAAGGAAACTATAGGACAAACCCAAACGATTTCCTAAATTTTGATGACGTTATATTATAAAGTCAAACCTACAACCACAATCTTCTTATTCCGACCAGCAAGGGGATACGGATACCAACTCATTTAATTAACATAAGTTAGTGAGTTAAGTTAAGCAAAAATATTGGTCATAAACTGTACCTTTTTGTAAGTTTGTGTGGTTTTAATGGTTGTTGAGTCATCAGCTCCTCAAATGTGCTATAGCCTTTGCAATCAACATAATAAAACGACAAGCCAACTTTGCCTAACACATCTTGCCTTCGTAGTGCAACTAATAAGGAGTTTGTTAATTTAGTTTTTGTTGGTAGTGGTGTTTGACCCTATATGTGCATATAATATGAGAAGAGTTGGAGTAATAATAACGTTCTTGTGTTGACATGATCTTCTCTACATTACTTGATTCGATGAGATTTAATACGTAACGTTTGAAAAGAACAAACAATTACGGTGATTAAGTAATTATCTCAAACTGAAAGACCAGAATACGAGTCATCTTGTTACTATTTATTTATGATTTACAAATTTTTAAAATACTAAGATACTTAATTTTTCTACAACTTTCGACGAATATATTAGTATAGGATCTTGACTGGAATTCTCCAATTACTGAAAGGAAAATTCTAATTTAGTAGTTATAAGTTCAGCCAACCATTTTAACTTAGTTTGAGATATTTAAAATTTAACTTTTGTGTGATACTATAGTAGTTAACACCACATTGTTTTTTTAATCTAGGACCTCTATAAGTCTACTGAGAAACCGTATAGTAATTCATCCTTCCTATAGGAGAAGAAAATCTCAAATGTCCAAGAAAGAGATAAACTCTTATATTTTTAGAAAGAAAACAAGATGAGGAAAATTGGTGATTTGTAAAATAAAGAATATATATATAAACTTTAAAATTGACTTATTTGGCATCATTACCACTTTATATGTTGGCTAACAAAACCATTGTTTCTAAATTTAAGTAATTTTGAAACCAAACCCCACAGCTAGAAACTATAAACTTTTTATGTGATGCAAGCTCGCAACACTGATCCAAACTTGATTTTATCCACAATGGGTACAAGTACTCAGGTGTCATTATCATCATTATGCATGGCATGATATATAAATCTTTGTCAAATCAATCTTTCTTGAACATGATGACCATGCATCATGTATATGCACATGTTTGATGCCACTGGCACCCTCTCTTATACTCACATTTGTAAATATTACAACAACTTGCAACTTGGTTACTAAGCTAATCATATCATGATCGATGCACCACATCCATGTGTCACCGCTCATACAGTAATACACACCCATATATATAAGTTGTGTGTATGATAACATGCACTGATTATCAGGTTTTGATATTGGATCAGAAGGCATGCGTTTGCCATAGTACATTCATTTTTTGTGCATTAGCCGTTCGATGAATAAACAATTTACATGTAAATGTGATCAATTTATAAATTATAATACTACTTCAACCTGATTATTTAGTGTCCACTACACTTGTAGATTTATATGGCAGCCCTTAAAAGACCTAAACAAATAATATTCTTCACAATAACTTAAAGAAAGAAAACATGCCAATGGTCATGTAGAAGACATAATCTAACATATTTTCAAAAGCAAAATCCTTAAGAAAGTGTCACGAAAGCCACCAATTTGCAAAAAGTGTGGTCCACTTCTATGCCTTTCTATCTGTATAAACACCCCTTCTCAGCCAATCTCTACCATAACCTCACCTTCTTTGAGATATAACTAGAGAGAAATTGACCATGCATCCAAATTATGATAACTCAAGCCTAAACAACATGCAACAACAAGACTACTTCCACTTAAACCACTATTACAACAGCTTAAACCCTTTAACCAATAACAATCTCAATCTACTCTCATACCCTCAAATTCAAGAACTCAATAATCTACAATCTCCAGCAAGCCACAACTCCACCACGTCCGATGATGCAACTGAAGATGTATTTGTTATCAACGAGAGAAAGCAAAGACGTATGGTATCTAACAGAGAATCAGCAAGAAGGTCAAGAATGAGAAAGCAAAGACACTTAGATGAGCTTCTATCCCAAGTTGCTTGGCTTCGAAGCGAGAACCACCAGATTTTAGAAAAGCTTAACAAAGCCTCGGATAGCAATGATCTTGTTCTTCAAGAGAACTTGATTCTTAAAGAGGAAAACATGGAACTTCGTCAAGCTATCACATCTATGAAGAAGCTTGGAGGAGGAGAAGGAGGAAGCACAAGTTTCCATGGCAGATATTGTTCTTCTTCTTTGGATCATGACTTGGATCAAGACTTCTCTTGTACTACAAATGATCCAAGAACTCATCATCCATCTTGAGTTGTTTGTGTTCGAACTTTAAGTTTCAGCCCATATATTTCTAGCTAGGCTGAGCATAAACCGGATGTCTTATGTATGTATTTCACTGAGCTAGCACCGTTGAGAGATTTATTTTTAACGGTTTAACTACGCAATAAAGTTTGTGTAATCTTTGATGAATAGTGAATTTGAAGATTACTTCTATCTATTGTAGTTTGTATTAAAAAAAAAAAGATAACTGGAGATGGTGGCTATTTCTTCTTTCACGCGAAGATGATGGATGATGTATAATTGGTGATATAATTTTAAAGTTGTAATAAAAAAAAAGTACAAGGTAGTTATTATGTTCTACATGTATACGTGCATATGAAAAAAAAATTAACGAAGACACAAGTACCACCAACTCTTCTCACCCAAGACAGAGTAGCCTTGATAATTTTTGGAATATATATATAACTATGAGATGAAATTGGATTTCTGAAAATTTACGTATATTTAAAATAAAGAAAATGATCGATCATCTTCTATATGTACATTATTGCCTTTTATTTCATCGCTGAATGACTATATGAGTATGCTTTTCAATCTTCAATGAGTGATTTAGACCAATAAAATAATCTTTGATATGAGTTCACTAATCCTTTTCTCTCCAGAGAAATAAGATACAGTTTGATCATGTAACCTTTGTCAAAGGGTTGCAACTCAAAATATGGTTTAATAATGCAGGAAAATCACATGATAATATACAAAATGAGATAAAAAAAAACTCACGAAGTAGCTATATGATTAAACAAAAAGACTTGAAAAAGCCTAATATTAACGTTGAGATCAGACCGGAGACTTGTCAATCTCCTCCTCCTCATCGGGGAACATTCCGTTCAAGAGAAAGATACTGAGAAGCAGCAAGGCAGCTAAGAGAACATAAGCGAGCCAAACAGGTAACCGGTAACTTAAATACCCAACCAAACACAACATGAAATACGCGTAGACAACATGTTGTGCATAGACATATTTTAAAGGCCTAGTGAGTTGAAAAACGGCCAAATATCCAGCGAAAATCATAAAATTGCAGATACAAAACTCTATCATGCGAAAGTAGGAGCATGGAAAGCACATCATAATCATCATAACTCCGACGACGTAAGGAAAATAATGTAGTACGCCCAAGTTGTGAGTAGGTTTAGGTCTAGGTGTCGGAACAGGAACATAAAACGAGCTGACCACCTTAAATGCAATATAAAAGAACGTTGGTAGTGAGCATATTATTAAGCCGTTTGATTCGTCTTTTAACGTGGACCACGAAGAAGATAAAGACGTAGCCAGGATTGCGACAATTAACCTAGTTAGCCAACCTAGGCATACTAACGTGCCTATCACTCGATATAACCATCGCGTTTTTGAGCAATTGACTCCTTTGATGATTATTGTTTCGTAACTCATGTTTTGTAGCTATCGTTGTGATGTTAAAAGAACTTTCTTTCCTCTGTAATCCCTTTTATAAATACTTTCATGACGAAAAAGTCTATTAGGATTAGGAAACATTTACCCTAAAGTCCTAAACGTACTATGAAAACATGTTTGATGTTGCCAACGCGCGAGGGCGAGACTACGTAATTTAGGTCCGTCTATTATTGATGGGCTTATAAGTGCTTTGTTTCTAAAATGGCTTAATAGGCCCAATAAATAAAACCAATACAACATAGACTGAGATTCAGGGTGAAAAACTGATTTCAAAAGAGGATTCCAGTTTCATGAAAACTAATAAGTATATACAGCTTGCAATATAGTCTTTATTTTTCCATTGGAGCAAGTCAGAAGGAAGAAACAAGGCCTTTTCCTCTGTCAAACAGCACTGAGTTGAACCCTTGTTCATCATCAACATCGGTTTCACTCATCGTTGCAAATTTTTCTATTAATCCGTTGTTAATTACTAGCCTAGGATCGGCCTTAGGTCATGATAAATGAAATATTTACCATGTATTCTAAAATTTTGAAAAAATCATATGAGTATAGACTTTCAAATTTTTTTTATTTCCCAAATTTGTAAAAAAAAATTACATAGAAATAACCACATGCCTCTAAAATCTCAGGATCGGCCCTGCATATGTATTCGTTCAAAGCATACCTTATTGTCCTCTTAAACTTCCTTATCTTCCTCTTAAAACCCTTGCTTCTCTGTCCCATTGAACATAGGCATTGTCATATCCTGCTATCAACATTGACCATCAGTGATCAGACCATGTTTAAACTGTTGAGGTGTTTTCTCCAGAGCAACTAGTCTAATAACATTATGGATCGAAATTATAAAGCCCAATCTGTTAAAGGCCCATTAGAAATATGTAAACCGCGAGTTACAATCGAACCACCGGTTTAATCACCAACCGCTTCGGTTTACCTCTGCGATCGTTCCGCGAGTCCCGTGCCTACGTCACACCAAAGAGACGAAGAAGAAGAAGACGAAACATGGCGGGACTCCTAGCTTGGGCTGCCGACGTCGTCGGCAAAAACGGAAAAGACGGAGACGACGAGAAGGATCCGATCCCACTGGTTTTCACCGAGGAGCAGCAGAGATACGTCGACGAGCTTAGCCGTAAAGCGACAACGCTAAGCCGTTCGATCCAAGATCTACGGCTCAGATTACCTCCGCCGGATATCTCTCAGCGTCTACCTCACCTCCTCGCTCACTCCCTCGCCTCCAACGCCGCTCTCGCTCTTCAGCTCGATTCGCATTCCGCTACTCGTGAACAGGTCCGTTTTTTCCTGATTCGGAAGAATTCGATCGATTTTAGTTACGAGGATGTTGATTTCTGCTATGAATTGGAGATCGATGTTATAGTGATCCTCGTGGTTCTTCGTTTTGCGTTTTCGATTAGGCTCAAGTGAGAGAGCAGACGTTGTTGGAAGAGAATAGTGCGTATGAGAATGCGATATCAATCTGTGAGGAGAGGATAGAAGAGAAAACACATGAAGCTGATTCACTTCTTAGGAAGTTGAAGGTGTGTAAAAGCTGAACCAGATGATTAGATCTTGTTTAGATTTTTGGATGTGGTTTTTGATATCATTATGGTTTGTAGGAGCTAGAAGATGTTGAGGAGAGTTTGAAAGCTGAGCAAGAAGATGCACAAGCTTCTTTAGATGAGAGGTATTGTAAGAGCTCTAGTGAATCTCGTGTACTGCATGCAGATACAGAGGCTGTGAAGTCTGTTATGCTAGAGAAGTTGGAGAGCAAAAAGAACGATTTGGTTAGTTTTATTTTTTACATTTCATGGCTATAGGATTCTCTACGTTTCTATATCTGAATGTGGTGTGAGTTATTTTGTTCTCTTAGAGTTCAATGGAAGAGAAGGTTCAGGAGTTAGAGAGGAGCTGGGCTGCTATACAAGAAAGAGCACTGAAGCAGCCTTCTCCAGGTACTTCTCTGATTGTTTTTCTCATTTTTCGTCATGTATAAAGCCAAGACACTATGATATGTAGCTTATTTTCAGGTAGAACCCAATAGAGATAGTTTTTTGGTTTCATTAGATAGATAGATAGGTAGCCGGGAAAGTTGGATTCACATTATCTGACTGGGAAGGTTTTACATTCACAGCTCAGAGAGAGAAGACACTGGATAAACAACTTCATACTCTAATCGAGCAATTAGCTGCAAAGCAGGTCTATCTCAAGCCAGATCAATCTTGCAGTTTTTTTCCCATTAGAATGTTTCTTAACAGAAACCTTTTGATATGCAGGCTCAAGCAGAGGGGATTGTTGCTGAGATTCGCTCGAATGAGATGGAGTTAGAGAGACTGAACAGTTTGTGGAGAAGAAATGAGAGCTTTAACGTTGAAGGGAACGCTGCAAGGAACAGATTCAAAAGAACAAATTCAGATAGAGGGTTTGGATCAGACCATGAAGTTGATGCTAATTCCTCCTACCTTCCGTATTCATCTGCAACAAGGAATGAGAGTCAAACGAGGCTTATGTATCTCAGGTCAGCTTTTGTCGTCTACATTTTGGCTTTGCAGGTCCTGGTTTTCATCAAGATATCCTTTTGAGGAAATTATGTACACGAGTACGCTGCTTTCTTTTTAGTTTGCGTAATGGAGTCAAAGCGTTGCATATAAATTTTTTTATAGGAATACGATGTTTGTTCTTAAATGAGACTCCTGGAACAACTACAATAATCTTTCATTACAAATTTATTTTCTTGATTTTAGATATTGGTCTCTCTATCTATGCATCTTGACTCTTGAGTGATGGTTCTTTTACTTCTGTGTCACCAATTGTAGCAAAATAGCATTCCAAGTATCATCAATAGGTCCAGGCAGACACCAATGAATACAGTCAATTCTGAAAGTCACCTCTGCATTTTCGAGTATAGCTCTTAGAGTCATTCTATTATTCTTAAACCCTTCTTGCATCCATAGTACAAAGGCAACTCAGTCGTGTTTGGTAAACACAGTATTGGAGATCTAGAGATAACACCAGTGGCGGAATTAAATTTTCCAGAGCTGACTCGTCAGCTTGATGTAATACTCGTGGAGGTTTGAATGGTCAGGTTTAATAGTCTTGACTAGAAGTGGTAACCACATGGCATGAAGAGTGAAGTTAAAGGATGCGTGTAGCTCTAAGATTAGGAGAGGGAGGTCATTACTGATTTGCTAAGTGTCTGAAATTTCGGATCAAAGTGTAACGATCGTCTCTGTTTCTGCCACCGATTATTAAAATTTATAAAACTGAGAAGCAGCAGATATCCAAATTTTTTTTAATCGGGTACCATAAGGAAACAACAAATGTAAAAGTGAAGCATCGAACTGGAGAGTGAACTAGTCATTATTTAAAAAAAAAAAATGGGTAGCTTTAAGATCCCGAAGATTATGCCCCCAAATATAACATTTTGATTGATTTTACTGAAACTTATACATGAACCGGAGTGGGTTGAACCATAATCAAATCATTGAATCGGTTTAATGTCAGAAATTAGTCGAACCGGATTTGTTTTGATAAAAGCCCTAAACCTATCGAGTCCTTTTTATTTTTTCCCGGGTTTTCGCTTTCTCCTCGTTCCACTTTTCAGCTCTCGAAAGTCGAAACAAAACTGTAGCGTTGGGAATCGCGATTCACAGAAACATAAGAGAGTCTAGGTTTTTTTCCCTTATACTACGATTCCGGACTCGAGAAATCCTCGTTCGGCTATCGGTTTCACTCGCTCAGGTCAGTTTGTTCTTCATTTTCACTCACAGGGTTAAGTTGGAGAGAAGGGACACTGATGAGTGCTTATGATTGGGTATTAGAAACCTAGAAATTTAACTAATTCAGCAGATTCTAGCTTTTTGATGATTCAATTTGGGGGTTTAGGGTTAGCTTTTGCATTAGAGACTGATAGAGTGTTTGTAATTGGATACTAGAAACAAGAAATTTTATTTAATTGAGCTTTCGATTATTCAATTTGGGGGTTTAGGGTTAGCTTTTGCATTAGAGACTGATGAGTGTTTGTAATTGGATACTAGAAACTAGAAATTTTATTTAATTGAGCGCTTTCGATTATTCAATTTGGGGGTTTAGGGTTAGCTTTTTGCATTCTCCCTAACTCTTAAACCGTCTCATTATAATTGTATATTTGTAGATTTTAATACGGAAAGTTTAAACCTTTTTCAGGTTAAAGGACCATGTCTGAACGTCGTGCTAAGCGTCTCAAAACTTCCAGAGGAGAAGATGATTTTCTCCCTGGGAACATAATCGAAATCGAGCTTCACAACTTCATGACTTTCAACCACCTTGTTTGCAAACCTGGATCCCGTTTAAACCTCGTGATTGGACCTAATGGATCAGGTAAAAGCTCTCTCGTCTGCGCCATTGCTCTCTGTCTTGGTGGTGAGCCGCAGCTTCTCGGTAGAGCAACTAGTGTTGGCGCTTACGTTAAACGTGGGGAGGATTCTGGTTATGTTAAGATAACTCTCAGAGGGAACACGAGTGAAGAGAAGTTAACGGTTTTTCGGAAGATTGATACGCGTAACAAGTCTGAGTGGATGTTTAATGGGAGCTCTGTTAGTAAGAGAGAGGTTGTTGAGATCATTCAGAAGTTTAATATTCAGGTTAATAATCTCACGCAGTTTTTGCCGCAAGATAGGGTCTGTGAGTTTGCTAAGTTGACACCTGTGCAGCTTTTGGAAGAGACTGAGAAAGCTGTTGGTGATCCTCAGCTTCCTGTTCATCACCGTGACCTTGTTGAGAAGAGCCTTGAATTGAAGCAGCTTGAGAGAGCTGTGGCGAAGAATGGGGAGACGTTGGCTCAGCTTAAGGCTCTTGTTGATGAGCAGGAGAAGGATGTGGAGAGGGTTAAGCAGAGGGAGTTGCTTTTCGCGAAGGTTGATTCCATGAAGAAGAAACTGCCGTGGCTGAAGTATGATAAGAAAAAGTCGGAGTATCAGGCTGCTAAGAAGAAAATGAAGGAAGCGGAGAAGAAACTGGATGAAGCTGCGAGGAATTTGAATAATGTGAAGGAGCCTGTTGAGAAGCAGAAGAAGGAGAGGGGGGAGATGGAGTCAAAATGCAAAAAGGTTAAGAAAGTCCTGGAGACTAATGGGTATAAGCGGTCTGACTTGATTGAGAAAGAGAATGAGGCTGAAGCACGTGTAGTGGCAACATACAAAGAACTTGAGGAGCTGAAGAAACAAGAAGAGCATCGCCAAGAAAGGATTCTGAAAGCTACTGAGGATCTGGCTGCTGCGGAAGAAGAACTCAAAGACCTGCCTGTATATGAACCACCTGTAGCCAAACTTGAAGAGTTGAAGTCGCAGGTTACAGAGCTGCAGCACGACATAAACCGGAAGAAAAATCAGAAGGCTGACAATGAGAGCCTTTTGTCTCAGAAACAACACACACTGTTTCAATGTGTAGATAAGTTGAAAGAGATGGAGAACGCAAATAACAAACTCTTGAATGCGCTACGTAATTCTGGAGCTGACAGGATATATGAAGCATATCAGTGGGTGCAGCAGAATCGTCATGAGTTTAAAAGGGATGTATATGGTCCCGTTTTGATAGAGGTTAATGTTCCAAATCGAGAGAACGCTTGCTATTTGGAAGGTCAGATTCCTTATTATATCTGGAAGTCTTTTATCACTCAGGATTCCGAGGACCGAGATTTGTTGGTTAGGAATTTAAAACGCTTTGATGTTCCTGTTCTAAACTATGTGGGTGATAGGGGCAATCACACGAATCCCTTTCATATCTCTGATCAGATGCGTTCTCTTGGGCTTCATTCTCGGCTTGATCAAATATTTGATGCTCCTGACGCTGTTAAGGAGGTTCTAACTTCCCAGTTTGGTCTGGATGGCTCGTACATTGGATCAAAGATTACTGATCAGAGGGCTGAAGAAGTATCTAAGTTGGGTATCACTGATTTTTGGACACCGGACAATCACTACCGGTGGTCTTCCTCAAGGTATGGTGGTCATACTTCTGCAAGTGTAGATTCTGTACATCAGTCACGTCTTCTATTATGTGGGCTGGACGTTGGAGAACTTGAGAAACTGAGATCAAGAAAGGAGGAGTTAGAAGACTCTATATCATCTATTGAAGAAACTCGGAAGAGTCTTCAAACAGAGCAAAAACTGTTGGAAGAAGAAGCTGCTAAACTTCATAAAGAGAGGGAGGAGATTATTAATGTCTCGCATATGGAGAAGAAAAAACGCCGTGAGTTGGAATCTCGTTACCAACAAAGGAAGAAGAAGCTTGAATCCTTGGAGCAAGAAGAGGACATGGATGCTTCAGTTGCTAAGCTGATTGAGCAGGCTTCTAAAGCTAACACTGATTGCTTTACATACGCGATTAATCTCAAGAATCTGCTGGTAGAAGCTGCTGCTAATAAGTGGAGTTATTCGGAGAAACATATGGCTTTGATTGAATTGGAAGGAAAGATCAGAGAGTCAGAGATCAGTATCAAACAATACGAGAAGATGGCGCAGCAAGCATCCCTGAACGTTGAGTACTGTAAGAAAGAGGTTGAAGAAATGCAAATACAGCTAGCAGGTGCCAAGAGAGATGCAGAGTCTATTGCAATCATCACGCCACAACTTAAAAAGGAGTTTATGGAGATGCCAACCACGATAGAAGAGTTGGAAGCTGCTATACAAGACAACATCTCTCAAGCCAATTCGATTCTCTTTGTAAACCAGAACATACTCCAAGAGTATGAACATCGTCAAAGTCAGATAGAAACTATTTCTACAAAGCTGGAAGCTGATAAAAGAGACTTGAGTAGATGCTTGAAAGAAATCGAATGTCTGAAGGAGAAGTGGCTTCCAACGTTGAGAAGGCTTGTTGCTCAAATAAACGAAACTTTCAGCCATAACTTCCAAGAAATGGCTGTTGCAGGAGAAGTTTCATTGGATGAGCGTGACACTGACTTTGATCAATACGGGATACATATCAAAGTGAAGTTCAGGGAATCTGGGCAACTTCAGGTTCTAAGTTCTCACCATCAGTCTGGAGGAGAGCGCTCTGTCTCAACTATCCTCTACCTTGTCTCTCTTCAAGATCTCACAAACTGTCCTTTCAGAGTTGTTGATGAGATTAATCAAGGTAAAAAATGTGAAGCTTTATGAAAAAAAAAACTGTCTACAAAACATCATAAAAGTTTCTAAAAATCTGTAATGGTTTTCTGCAGGTATGGATCCTATAAACGAAAGGAAGATGTTTCAACAGCTGGTTAGAGCTGCGAGTCAACCAAATACACCACAGTAAGTTTTCCTGCTCTAGGAATCTGTTCTCTTGTTGCTTGCGTGTGTACTCTCTCTCGTTTCTGGAATTTATGTTTAAAAGTAAGAAACAATGTGTGTGGTGGTTAGAGATGTCAAATGGGCGGGTTGTCCATGGACGGTCCGTGTCCAAATTGATATGGACTAATATGTACATGCCCATTTTAGACCAAATTTAAATGGGTTTAAATGGGTGAAGCCCAATTGCACCATGGACAAAACCGGGTTTGACCATCCGGACGTTGGGCCGCCCAAATAACTAAAATATTTAGGTTTAAGGAATAACTAAAAAATTATAATTTTATTTTGTCTTGTTAAAATCACTAAATCAATATATTTTTTGTTAAAATTTTATTTTGTCCTTGCAGGTGCTTCTTACTGACACCTAAGCTCTTACCTGAGCTTGAATACAGTGAAGCATGTAGCATACTGAACATCATGAACGGTCCTTGGATAGAGCAGCCTTCACAAGTTTGGAGCTTTGGTGATAGTTGGGGCAATCTCATGAGACGTACCGAAGCAACAACTTAATGCTCTTGACTTCCCGAAAACAGCATCATCTTTCTATTTTGTTTTTTTTTTGTTTTGGAAAAACCAGAAGAGGTTCACGTTCTCTTCACCTGTCTGTTTCTTGTGAGTAACGAAACCTAACCTCTCGTCTCGAACACTACACGTTTCGATTAGTAGACGTGTCGTTTAATGATTGGCTAATATATATAGTTGTTTCACTTTGATAGCAATTTCTGTGGCTTAAATGATTTAAAATTGTTTAATTACTTATTTGACTAAGATAATTACTTCAAATACCGCTGTTAATTTTTGGGTGGTCAGGAAACTTTGTAGATTTGTTTTGTTAAATTTTTTAAAAATCTGAACTAATTAAATTTCTTGACAATAATAGCTGATTTGTTGCTCTTTATAGTTGCGTGGCCAAGAATAGTCGCGAATCTCGCACTTATACCACAAGATTTGTTGGTAACCACAAAAAGAAAACGTAAGGGGTCTTTTAGTAAATTACCCTTGCCCTAATAGCCGCACAACGTTTCTAGGGTAGAGGCTATATAAAGAACTCTCCTCCCAACCTTGTATTCTACTTAACAAATCACAAACTCGTTTTCTTTTCATATTAGGGTTTTCGAGTTTTTTTAAGCACCTGAATTAGGTTACTTTCTTAGCTTTTAACAGATCTGTTTCATTTTTTCACTCGTGGATTAATGTATTGTTGATCTTCTCATTTCCTCTGGAGATTTACTAGCTTTTTTTTCCGTTTGATTATATGTATCTGACCTTTTGTTTTTCATCTCAGGTTTCGATCGTTTGATATCTTTGGATAAAGTGTTTTCTGGTATTACGAGATTAAAAAAAAAACTCCAGATCGTAATCAACAATTCCTATACATGTAAGTCTTTAACAAAAAAAAAAACACATTTCGTGTTATGTTGTATTTATTTAATAAGTCATGCGTATCATATCAGATCATTGGTATTAGCAATCATTCATTGTGTGACACAGATCTAATGAAATAATTTTATAACGTGTGAATGATATCTAACGTAGAAGATCTCAACATTTGTTGTTTAGCTGAATCATAACCCATTCATGGAAACACATTTGTTTGACGTGCAAGAAACATTAAATGTTTTATGTGTTTATTACAATGTTCTAGCCGCGCAACACCTTGGATTATGATTATCTCTAACCTTTACTTTTGTTTTTTTTCTCTAATACAGAAGAGAGCGTGAATGAGATTATGATGGAATCGAAAGCTGGTAATAACAAATCTAAAAGTTCTTTATTTTACGAAGCTCCCCTCGGTTACAGCATTGAAGACGTTCGTCCCTTTGGTGGCATCAAGAAATTTAAATCTTCTGTCTACTCCAACGTTAGTTCCTTTCTTACACCAACATGTTCTTATTACATTCTTCATTTCTCTTAACCTTTTGTAATCTTAATACCAATATTTTCTTTGCAGTGCGCTAAGAAGCCATCCTAGTCAACTAGAACAATCCTCATAGTTTTAACTTGCTTTCCTATTTAAAAAATCATTACAATGTCAGTCTCTGCCATAGGGTTCGAAGGCTACGAGAAGCGTCTTGAATTAACCTTCTTTAAACCAAGTATCTTCCTCGACACGCAAGGGTTAGGTCTCCGTGCCTTAACCAACTCTCAGATCGACGAGATCCTCAAACCAGCTGAGTGTACCATCGTTTCATCACTCTCCAACGATCATCTCGACTCTTACGTCCTCTCCGAGTCAAGCCTCTTTATCTTCCCTTACAAGATCATCATCAAGACTTGTGGAACTACAAAGCTCCTCCTCTCTATCAAACCACTCTTGAGGTTAGCTTGCTCTCTCTCTCTTGACGTTGAGTCCGTGAGGTACACTCGTGGAAGCTTCCTTTCCCCTGGAGGACAGCCTTTCCCTCACCGTAACTTCTCTGAAGAAGTTTCTGTCCTCGATGGTCATTTCACCAAGCTAGGTTTAAGCAGTGTTGGTTACTTGATTGGTGATGATGATGAAACCAAGAAATGGCACGTGTACTCTGCTTCTTCTGACGCCAAGAACGTGAATAAGAAGAATGTATACACGTTGGAGATGTGTATGACTGGTTTGGATAAAGACAAGGCATCTATGTTCTACAAGAACGTATCAAGTTCCATGACTGATACCTCTGGCATCAGAAAGATACTTCCTCAATCCCAAATCTGTGACTTTGAGTTTGAGCCATGCGGTTACTCTATGAACAGTGTTGAAGGTGAGGCCATCTCTACTATCCATGTCACACCTGAAGAAGGGTTCAGCTACGCTAGCTTTGAGGCAGTTGGATATGATTTCACAAACATGGACTTGAGCTTTCTTGTCTCTAAGGTTCTAACGTGTTTTGAACCAAAGCAGTTCTCAGTAGCTATACACTCTAGCATCGCACATAAGAGTAGTCTATGTGTAGAGTTGGAGGATTATGGATGTAGAGAGACGACTATGGAGTCTCTAGGTGAAGAGAGAGGGATAGTGATGTATCAGAGGTTTGAGAAGATGGGAATGTATTGTGGTTCTCCGAGGTCTACGTTGAAGTGTGAGTGGAGTAGTAACAGTAGCTGCATTAGTGAGGACGAGAAGGAAGAGGGAGTGGAGTAGTAATTTCTTTACTCCTTCAACCAGTAATTGTGTTTTGGTCTATGTGAAATCGAATATTATGAAATATCTATTATTATGATCATTTTTGGTGATTTAACACATTCTATAATTTCATTCGCATAGTTCTACAAGAACCCAAGAGCAAGAATCCTCCTCCCAATAAGGTTGTTCTAAGTTAGGTTTCAAAAAAGTACTCCCTCTATTTCTAAAATATAGACTTTCTAGTATTTTCACACATAAGAAAACACATTAAATTACTATCGTTTTTAGTAATTTTCAATTTTCAACAATTTTTAGCCAATAGTAATCTAATAAAACCAATTAATTTTTTTGAAACTTATAATTTTCTCATAGAAAACATAGAATATACATCTTTTTGAAACAAAATATTTTTCTAGATCTTTTAGGAACAGAGGGAGTACTTATTAATACAGTTTTCAAAAATAGCTACACATTTGAACTTATAAAAGTCTAATTATGTATGTTTAGTTGAGTTGGAACTTGAATACTTGTTAATACAGTTTTTAAAAATAGCCACACAATTGACTTGTAAATGATGTTGCAAAACCCAAGACTTTTGTTACACAACTTCATGGGCCTGAGATATTTAGATACCAAAACCAAGTCCAAAGAGCACACGAGATTCCTATGCTAGTTTCCGTTCTCTTTGTTCTTTTGTGATTATTGATAGAGAAACAGGACCACAGCCACATTCAAATTATAGTACTAGCCTTGTCACGTTCTATATCGAATTATATTTGTTCTTATAGATAGATCACAATCTTGATATTCATATGTAAATGTTTCAAAACTTGGAGCGTCTTCATTCCCTTTGTCGATAGCATCATCTCTGCAAAGTCATTTTGATTTTTTCTTCAGAAGAGGGTGGAGAAGTAAAAGGACTGAACGAGGAGGAACAGATCGGCCAGAGAGCGACCTAGCAACGAAAGAAAGAAAGAAGACAAGCTTAGATTGATGTTATTACATGAAATGAGACATAAGAGTGGGAAGAAAGAAAGAAAGAAAGAGAATAGATGTGTCATCATTTCTTTATGATTAGTTGCTATTTTGAAAAAGGGGACCATTTCAAACCCTTGGATCCATCCGGTGAGTTTCTTGTTTTTGAAGCAAAGCTTGTGATCCTGTATTTTTTTTTTTTTTTGTTAGAAGAAAGATAAAGAAGGATAAAGCAGGTATCACATTCCTACGAAGAGACAAAGTTTCCATCATTTTCCAGGGAAAAGCTAAAAAGAATTTTAAAAGATGAAAGAAAACAACTCTGTAAGCACTAAGCACGATTAGTCTGCTGTTTGGGACCGATAATGTACCAATGAGGTAAAATTTAAAATCTGGATTCCTCAGCATCCGATGATGTATTCCGGCCAATAACGTAAGCTATATGTACGTACAATCTCCGTTAGTTTGGATCTACATTAGTGGATGCCAAGATATACCGAGTTATTCAGAAAAGAAAAAAAAATGTAAAATCAAATATTTACGCATGTATCAAGTCAATTTTTTAGTTTTATTATTTACACTTGATCTGGATGAGCTATATTCGTGTATAGTTTGATTAGGTTGAAAAACTTTTGAACATTGTATTTTCTATTTTAATAAACCACACATTAAAGCTCAACTAATGCATGATTTGATGTAATAATCACATGGATAAGGGAAATGATGCGAGTTGCTTCGAAGATTCACTCATGGACCGACAAGACATGGTTATAGTCATTCTTTTTTTTTCTTTTTGCCATTTTTTTATAATCATTCTATTCCAATAAACCATGCAAGATCCAATTATTGATAATTTTATCCAAATAGAACCCAACTAATTTCAAAATTTTCATGATTTCAACGGTTCTAAGAAACAATATGATTTTAACTTGTTTGTTGTTGTCTACTTGTAAAGATTTGATAATAGTACTATCATCTTATTAGCTATTCAATTCGCAACACTACTCATCAAGTACTAAGTGTTAACTTTTCATGGTCATAGACCTTAGATCATTTCCATCCATTAGAGACCCCACTAGAGACTCTAATGGGTTCTTCAAATTAAATTGGTGGTTTATCAAAAAAAAATTAAATTAGTGATTATTTTTGTGATTTGATAATTTTAGAACATTTGTTAATTTATTTATTTTTTCATCTTCTATTGGGAGAACTTCATTGAGGTTCTTAAAAATTATTTTTTTAAGTTAAATGATTTGAAAAAAGGATACATAACTTTTTTTTATTAAAAATGACATAAAAACGTATTAAAAATACAAATACAAATCGTAAACAAAAAAAAAACGATTAGTTGTTATCTTGATTTGTTCCAAATTTTTGTCATATATTCTTAACTAAATCTACTTTCAGTTGTTGATGTATTGTTTTATCATGTCTAAGGATATAAAACCTCTCATGAGTTCTTAAGAGAGAAAAAGAGAAAGACACACAAAATGAACCAATAAGAAAATGACACGTAAGGGATTCTTACCAATTCTAAAAACTATATTTTAAGAATCGATTCTTAATTTTTTTTTTTGCTTTTTTTTTTTAAAGAACCCCTCTTTAAGAACCTTCGATGGAGGTGCTCTTAGTAGTCTACGTTTTTCATTAACCCATTTTCAAATATTATTTTTCGATTAACCCATAATTAAGTAAATCATTTTATGTAATTAAGCTAGTATTTAAAGACCAAAATCAAGTTCAAACACTTCGATAATATAGAATCACATTTTAACTTGGAACTTGATGATAATTAGGTGAGCTAAAAAGACAAATACAAAACTATAAGGGAGTAGGAAACAAAGTCTTGGACAATGGGGTCATTGGGTGTGTAGTATATACATTGCCAAGCGTACATATGCATTGTAGTGTCTGTTAATCGTAGAAACGGTTTTGAATCTTCATACTCGAATTAAATTACTTAAAACCCCAAAGTAAAATGATTTACTATTGTTTTTTTGTATTGCCCCCATCTTTATCTAGACAGACGTAACCAGACTTGTTTCTTCTTAATATGAATCTTGACTCGTTTATGAGAAACCGTCACGTGGTATTTTCAGTAAACACAAGAAAAGGTGTAGTAAAACTCAGTCTCTACTTTAAAGTTCAAACCAATGGAGAGGTGAGCAATCAATCATGTACGTCTTGTTTTAATCTATACATATCTTTTTGTTGTGACCAACAAATTTTGTAGCAAATTTACAAAAAAAAAACTATAAGTAAATTGTGAGTTTTACAATACGTCGTCGGCCAATAATCTAATATAATGTCATCAAATACTATTCACTTAACATTATTGAAGCTGTGACAGTTTAGCTCCACCACAGCAGGCATAGATCTCAAGTTGGGAATCATATTTCTCTATCAGCATTCTGCACAATCTTTCATGTCATGTTTTGTAATCTTATACTACTACAGTATTTATGTTTCTTACTTTTGTTTCCTCTGAAATTCACAGAACCCATTTTACATCAAACGTCAAATCGACCAGAAAGGCATTAAACATTAATGATTGTCTCATAAATCGAGTTTTAAGAAATCGTGTCACGAGTACCAAACTATAAAAACCTTGACCAGGAATGATGCTTTGGAAAGTAATTCTTTTTAGGGTGAATTTGCTGAATATACCAAAAAAAGAAGTTATTTAGGAATTTGCCTTAATTTAGGGGGAAAAAATAATAATGTGGGAAAGAGAGAGAAGGGGAAAATAGTGTATGAAGTTAAATAGGAGGTTTTGTGTGTATATGGAGTGGAAAGTAATTCTTTTTACCACAAAAATGAGAATATTTTTTGTTTTGTTTATTTCTATTTAGATTTCTGGTTGCGGTATATATCTATGAAGATAACCATGATGTAAGAATGTTTCAAAAAAAAACCATGATGTAAGAATGTTATACTTAAATATACAGAACGTTGCAAAACGTTGTTATGTATGCTACAATTTTTTTTTAAAAATACACTTCACTATTTGAACAACATTGTTTTGTCAATCGACATTAGGAACTAAAATATGTTATGTTTAGCAAAAAAAAAAAAAAGACTAACTGATTCTTGATACGAGGTACAAAAAAAAAAAAAAAAAATTTGTAGGTGTTGGAATTTCTAAATTGATGTACATCATGAAAGTTTTTTTTTAAAGAGTATGTGTTCATCTCTATTTATTAGTATAGTATTTTTTATTTGAACCAAAGTTTAAGCCTGAATAGATTTATCTTTTAATTTTTGAAGTTATAGAAGACTAGGCTAGTATCAAAGTTGCTAGTACATACTCCTATAAATTTTGACATCACCCCCGATAGAACCATGAGATTGTTTTAGAATTTCATTAAAGTTGCAGTTTTCTATATACACATAATTGTAAAGATTGAATGTATTTTTATTGTAAAATTAGTATAATCGGTTCTATTGAAACACTATTATAGTAAAATAGTGTTTTTAAGTTTTGATGATCTTAAGAAACAATATAATAATAACATTAATTTTATAAGATTCAAATAAATAATTTGATTTAACCTCACATATAGTATATATTTTCAACAAATGCAAATGCTTGTCATAATAGAACTTTGCCAAAAAAAAAAAACTTTGCCAACTCACACACGACAAAACCTAGTGAAAACGACAAGTAGTTTGGACAAAATATAAGGCTAAATTTTCAATGTCTTGTACTTGGATTCTAGGTTATACAGTATCATATACATACACACATCTAACACTATTAAAAGTCACTAATAAAGCTCTCTCAATATGTCCACGTTGACATTTATATTCAACCAATAATAAGCTTCCAATTATCCACGTCAGCTTCGGTTAAACCCGGTTTGGTTTTTGGTCGGAAATTCTAATCTGATTTTAGGTGCAGAGAAATCTATGTGCTCTCTCACCTTTCGAGTTCCTGAGCTTCGATTACTTCTCTTCCGTTTTTCCCAGAAATCTAACTCACTCTCTGTTTTAATCAATACTTGACTTCATTCTAATCAATCCGTAGCTTTCTCTCATTTAATGGGATTCCTTCTTTCACCATCCTCTGAATCAGATCAGCGATAATATATTTCCCTGGTGATAAGTTTATTTATTCAGCGTTTTTGGATTTTGTATATATGTTATTTGATGATCGTCTTTGTATCTTTGATATTGAAATGAATCGAATTGATTAATTATCGTTTTGTTCTCTTTAGGGAAAGACTTTTATGAACAGAGCTCGCAGATACAGCAGCCTTGCTGCTTCTCTAGAAGGCACCATTACTCCACCTGTGAAAGTCCAGCACACTCAGCTCCTAATCAACGGAAAGTTCATTGATTCTGCCTCAGGTCAGATTCTTGAATTGTCCAAAACTCGTGATTACAATGCATATATCGGTTTCCGTTTATTACAGTTACACTGAGTGATGTTACAGGAAAAAAATTCCCTACTTTGGATCCAAGAACTGGGGAAGTGATCGCTCAGGTAGCTGAAGGTGATGTAGAAGACGTGAACCGTGCTGTTGTAGCCGCGCGCAAGGCCTTTGATGAGGGTCCATGGTCTAGAATGACTGCTTATGTAATATAATTTTTTTGTTTAAACATCTATTTTGTTTTGAAAGTAACTCTCTCATGTTTGATTCATTTTCTTCAGGAGAGATCAAAGATATGACTTATACAGGTGGAGATTACAAGACATTGATTTTTGTTCAGATTAGCCCAAGCTCCGCTGATCAAGGAGAGATGCTTTGCTCCTTAAACTTCGCAAGCAGAGTTCGCGGAATCGAAGGTGGACCTGCTAGGAAACAGGCGGATGTGTCTATCCACCTGAACTCCTCAAGCTAAAACAAATGGTAACATGACTCCTTTGCACTCATATCATCTAAGCTTTAAACATATCTAAATCTGAATCTCTTTTAATTGTCTCCTTTATAAACAGACAGAGAAGCTGAAACAGGAGTAAAAAGAAACGAATAAGCTGCAAGACAATGTGCAGTCACTACAGCTACGCCTCACTGATAGAGAACATATATGCAAAGGACTTCAAGATAAGGTAGTCCGCTTTAACTAATAGGTTTGATGTATTTACTGTTCTATATTCTTCTAAGTTGTAAATCATGTTTTGGGTTCGTGATCTGGAATTTGAACTAGGAGAGGAAAGGAAGACCAGAATCAAGCAGGAGACACGAGTTCTAGCGACTGCATCATCATCATCGTCAACATCTACACAACTACCGACAATCACAGAGAAAAAGCCACCTTTGGCTCCCACAAGATCAATGCGAATGCAACTCAGAAGTATCACAAACTTCATGCCGCAACAACCATCTCAGCTTCCTACAAAGAGATTCTCAGACACAACAAGCAAAGAGAATAATAATTCTAATAACAGCTTCAGAAGATCATCTGTGGACATCAACACACTAATGAAACCAAGAAGAAGCTCCATCCCATTCAGACCAGCTCCTCCTCCATTAGCCATTGCATCATGTAATAACAATAAAACACTCCAGGCGAGAAGGAGAGTTTGTATTGCATTTGCGACGTTGAAACCAGAACCATCATTGTCTTACATGAACATGACCACTCTATCATGCCCTGCGTTCCGTGGTGGTGGTGGTGATCCGAGAAGGGGGAGATACTCTAAGTTCTTCTCTCCAGACCACAATTTTACGACTCCAAAGCAATGAAAGGTAGCAGATTCAAGAAGAGCCCTGTTGGTGGAGGAGAAGGAGCTTGTGGAAGCCGAGCCATCCCACGGTGGTTGCATTGCAGAAGAAGGCTGTGGTGTGGAGTCCGCTTAAGTTCAAGAACAGAAAACCATATTTTATGGCGATGGAGCTTCTTCTTCTGCTATCGATTTGGTCAGGAGGGAGCAGTAGTGATCTTTTTTATTCAGTGTCTTTGTGAAAGTGTTCGTTTTACATTCATGTTGTTCTCACACTATAATATTTTTGAAATCTGACAAAAAGCATCCGACAAACAAAATAAAATGAGTGTAAAGGATTTTTTTCACCTATATATTTTTCTTCTCATTTTCATTTTTGTTTATTTTTTTAATTCAAATAGTTTGATTTATTATTATTATCCAGATGTTTACGAAATAAAATACTTTTAGAACATGAACATTGATATACCCCAGTAAATATCTCATTGTTGCAAATATTAGTAGTTTATTATAATTCTCTTTGTAAATATACTTTAAAAGAGATAAAAATGATGAACAAATTAGTAACCAAACACATGTTAGAAAAATATCTAATTTTTTTTTTGTTTGATAGCTTTGTACTACTGAATCCCATTCTTCTTCTTTTCACACTTTTTTTTTATTTTCTTTCCATATTTTTTATTTTTTTTTCTGATATTTTTAATACCTAGATACTTTGATAGAGACTATCAATAAAATTGCTTTTAGAGAGTTGGTTATGGTGAAATGTGAGTCGCTTCAAAATATTTACAAGAATTGACACTTAGTGTTATTTTAACAGGGTCGACTTTGAAATTTTAGGGAGACATAACGATTTATGAAATATTTGAATTATATTTATTGTTTATAAATTTGAGAGTCTTAAAAAAAAAATTTTGGACTTTTTGTACATGTAGTTTTTTTCCAAAAATTTTAGTGGCCTAAAATGAATGTTTCTTTAAGCTTGACTTAAGATTGGCCCTTGACTTATTGACAAGTGTAATAATAATCTCTCATTAAGAGATTGTAGTTTATTTTCAGATTTTTGATTAGATTTAATTGTTTTAATGGTAAAAAATCATGTGAAACGTTATGAGTATTGAATACAGTTGTCAGGTATTATAATTAAGTAGCAAAACAGTAAAATCCTCAAAATAAACATGAGCAAACAATAGTGATTAACTAATATGCTTATGTTTAGTTGTTTACATTCATGTTGGATTTGAAAATATCATAATTATGGAGAGGGTATAAGTGATATACAATGTTCATAAACCAAAAATGAACATTAAATCATACTATTCATGAATTACCGGATCAATGGTTTGGTCGCAGATGAACCGTGCGTAAATAAAATTAATTTTACTGTAATTTTGTACATATATCTAGAAAAATTCACACTGTAAAAAATATAGTAAAATATATAAATTTTATTTTTATTTCTATTTCACATACAAAGTATCGAAGAAGTAATTTAAAACTATTGAAATATGTTTGTAACAAGTTAGCAATTAAGAAAAATAATAAAATATAAAAATATTAATATTAGTAATTATTTAAATGTATAGGGTGAATATGAAAAAAATTTGAATCCAAAATAAACCAGAAAAAATATAAAAATTATAATATACTATCTATGACAAAAAATATATGTATATAAAATTACATCAATTAATTTTGGTTATATTCATCTGAAATCACTTCATTTTTATATGCATAGTAACTGTTTCATTAAAAGCTAAAGAATCACAAATCGAATAAATTAGTGAGTATTATATAAGACTAAAAATAAAATAAAAAAATCAAGTAATTAAAAAACTAATAAAAATCACACATCAGTTCAACACATAGTTGAGTCCTATGTTTTAACAAATTTTGCGAGGTTTAAATAACGATCTTTGAGAAAACCCAAAATAGATTATATATCGAATCATCCGATTTAACGGTTCGGTCACGGATACATATCAAATTTAAAAACATAGGTTCCATGATATGTTTATAAAGAAATAATATTTTTTTACCATTTGTATTAATATTAAAATTGTTTCAAATTTGTATAAACATTTTCTTCCAATTTCAGCTAACCTTTCTGTTTACCAAATTGTCTTTTCAATTTAAAATTTCATTACATCCACATCAATAGATATTTTCTTCATGTGTGTTGATCTTCTAATATTAAATATAGCTTCAAAGCTCTTTTGGACTAATGAATAACAAAAGAATCCTTAATACAGTTTTTATACTAAAAATTTACAGAAAACATTATTTCTACATATTAATTAAACGAAATTTTATAGAAATTAAAATAGTGACAAACTTATTAGATATAATCCGCGCGTAGCGCGGACAAAATCTCTAGTATATATAATATTATAGCTAGCTCTTAGTGGGATTTATCGAATATATTTATTTTCCAATGCAAGGCCAAAGTTCCGCACAAATAAAAGAAAACTCAGCAAAGACTGTAAATTGAATTTATATATAGAAAACTGCTTGTGCTATTATTAGTTTATGAATGTACTTTTCCCTTATTTAAAAAAAAAATGTGAATGTAGTTTTCTTTAGTTACAATTAATTACAAATCTTAAGTTAAAAAGAGTCTTATATTATATGAGCTTGTTGCAAAATGATGAATACTAACAATTGTCGCACTAAAAGAATATGTAATAAAATTACAACATATTGAATTTCTTACCCAACAATATATTGATGTCTAATAACTTCGTACACATCGAGAAGACAAAGCTACTGAATATTGAGTGGGCAAATCACCATGCAGTATAAAATTTCTTGAGCCTAGTTTCCCTTTCTTTCATAGACTCCTCGAAGTTCTCACATTCTCAAAGCATATAATGTTAAAAAGTTTGAGTACATGTAAAAAATTGGCAAAAAGTGTACATGTAAAAATAGTATGGCTGTGATTGGTGCTAACTGAATAAATTGGTAGGAAAATAAAAGTGAAAAATGGAGGTAAGAGAAAAACAAAATTCAAATTTTCTCTATTTTTGCGTTTATGGCTGAAAACAAATTTTACGTTAACAATGGAGTAACTCACCAGATATGTTATTTACTCTATTTTGGCGATGTTTTTTCAACCACACTCCATATAGAGGTAGCCATATAGTTTAGGTAAAGAACTAAAGATATAATATACATCTTGTTTTCCTAAATATAATATAATATGGAGTACATGTTTAACAAGAATATAGTTTAGCTGTGCATGGCCATGAGCTATGTAAGTGTTATATTGGATTCCCTTCTACCAAGCAAAAGCAATCAGCCATCCATATGTATTTGTTTTGTTTTAACATGCCTTGAATCCCAATAACTTTTCCATCAAAAATATATACTGTAAATACATGTGAGATAAATATATAAATTAAAAGAAAAATTGCGAAATAAATATATTAAAATAAAACAAGAAACCATAGACTGATAGACAATAACATGACAGAGTGCATGGCAGCTAGCAAAAGAAAAATATTATAATTTCCTGCTTTATATTCAGATTAGATTTGCTCTACTAACTATCCTTGTCCATTACAAAAATATGGGCAAATATTAATATTCTTTTACATCTTTAACATAATTTTTTAACCTCTTTTAACGGTCTCCCCACACACACAAGCTTTGTCGACAAGCATGCTATGAACTTCACTTTAGACTACCAATGAATCTGGTATTTCTTTTCCTTATATTTTTCATTTCTGACACATAAAGATAATAATTCTTTTCAATAAAGATTATGCTTTTTGGTGAAGTGGGTTCTTCTGCCATAGAAAGCAATTTTTTTCTTGATGTTTTTTTTTAAATATAAAGATTTGGTTTTTGATTCTTACTATTTTTTCTCTCTCTGGTCTCTATCCATCAAAACCAAATTATCTGGAAACTGAGTACATCTTGTTTTCTGCTCATTCCTTTCTCTCTCTCTTTCAACGATGAAGAGTAGTACTCTAGTTATGATGATGAGAAGATCTTTAGTTTATCTCTTGGGACTTTCATGCCTTCTCACCTCTGTAAACGGTTTACTTTCTTCTAATGGAGTTAACTTTGAAGGTAACTTAGTCTCACTTCTTAGCAACAAAATTTCCAGTTTTCTAGTTTTTTTTTATTCTCCTCACTTTTGTCTTTCTTGATCCAAACTAATGTGGCAAATGATTTTTTTTCTCTAGTGCAAGCTTTAATGGACATAAAAGCTTCATTACATGATCCTCATGGTGTTCTTGATAGCTGGGATAGAGATGCTGTTGACCCATGTAGTTGGACAATGGTCACTTGTTCTTCAGAAAACTTTGTTATTGGCTTGTAAGTTTCAAATTCACATTAACACATTCATTATATTATATTGATGAGTGAGCAAACTCATGTACTTGAATTTTATTACAGGGGCACACCTAGTCAGAACTTATCTGGTACATTATCTCCAAGCATTACCAACTTAACAAATCTTCAGATCGTGTGAGTACTCATGCTTAATAAAAGTTTGTATGTGTATGTGTATGTGTATGTGTGTGTGTGTTCTTGATGTTTTTTTTATTTCTTGTAGACTGTTGCAGAACAACAACATAACAGGAAAAATTCCTTCTGAGATTGGTCGGCTCACAAGGCTTGAGACTCTTGATCTCTCTGATAATTTCTTCCACGGTGAAATTCCATCTTCATTAGGCCATCTTACAAGCTTGCAATACATGTAAGAACATAATAAAAACTCGTTTATGTTAATCTTAAATTGTTAATTTACTGTAAGGTCGTTTAAGATCTTGATATGTCATATTGTGTATCATCAGGAGGCTTAATAACAACTCTCTCTCTGGAATAATTCCTCTGTCACTATCCAACATGACTCAGCTTGCCTTACTGTAAGCTAAACTAATCTTCAGTTCACATTAACCTGTAATTAATTAAGTAATAATTAGAGACATGTTTATATAGTGTTGAGGTTTGATCTGTTTTATGTTTAATCAGTGATTTATCATACAACAATCTTAGTGCTCCAGTTCCAAGATTTGCTGCAAAGACCTTTAGGTGATTGATTCTTTCTCAGTCTCTCTCACTCTCTCAATAGCTTTGTTCAACTTTAATTGTTTAACTTTTGATTTACAGCATCGTTGGGAACCCACTTATTTGTCCCACGGGTAAGGAACCAGACTGCAATGGAACTACACTGATACCAATGTCTATGAACTTGAATGATACTGGAGGTAACTAACTAACTAGCTACTTGAAATAAACTTAATCTATGCTGATCTTTGATAATACCTAACCAACAACTACTTTCTCTTTTTAAGCTCCTTTATACACCAGTAGATCCAAGAATCACAAAATGGCCATAGCTGTAGGAGCTAGCGTGGGGATTCTATCAATGATCTTCATTGCTGTTGGTTTGTTTCTATGGTGGAGACAAAGACATAACGAAAACACATTCTTTGATGTTAAAGGTTTGATACTTCTTTGTTTCTTACTTGCATACAACATTCTTACAAGAATCATCTGTAAGAAAGTTTCTTTGTAATGTTATCATCAGATGGGCATTACCATGAGGAAGTTTCACTAGGAAACTTGAGGAGGTTCGGTTTCAGGGAGCTTCAGATTGCAACAAATAACTTCAGCAGTAAGAACTTATTAGGGAAAGGTGGCTATGGGAATGTTTACAAAGGAATACTTGGAGACAGCACTGTAGTTGCAGTGAAGAGGCTTAAAGATGGGAATGCATTAGGAGGAGAGATTCAGTTTCAGACAGAAGTAGAAATGATCAGTTTAGCTGTTCACAGAAACCTCTTAAGACTCTATGGCTTCTGCATCACGCAAGCTGAGAAGCTTCTTGTTTATCCTTACATGTCTAATGGAAGTGTAGCATCTAGAATGAAAGCTAAACCGGTTCTTGATTGGAGCATTAGGAAGAAGATAGCTATAGGAGCTGCAAGAGGGCTTGTGTATCTCCATGAGCAATGTGATCCCAAGATTATCCACCGTGATGTCAAGGCAGCTAATATACTTCTTGATGATGACTGTGAAGCTGTGGTTGGTGATTTCGGTTTGGCTAAACTCTTGGATCATCAAGATTCTCATGTCACAACTGCCGTGAGAGGCACGGTAGGTCACATTGCTCCTGAGTATCTCTCAACTGGTCAGTCCTCTGAGAAAACCGATGTTTTCGGGTTTGGGATTCTACTTCTTGAGCTTGTAACGGGTCAAAGAGCTCTTGAGTTTGGTAAAGCGGCTAACCAGAAAGGTGCTATGCTTGAGTGGGTTAAGAAGATACATCAAGAGAAGAATCTTGAGGTGCTTGTGGATAAAGAGTTGCTGAAGAAGAAGAGCTATGATGAGATTGAGTTAGAGGAAATGGTGAGAGTAGCTTTGTTGTGTACACAGTATTTGCCTGGACATAGACCTAAAATGTCTGAAGTTGTTAGAATGCTGGAAGGAGATGGACTTGCAGAGAGATGGGAAGCTTCTCAAAGATCAGACAGCGGTTCGAAGTATAGCAACAATAGGGTCAATGACTTGATGTCGTCATCTTCAGATAGATACTCTGATCTTACTGATGACTCTACTTTACTTGCGCAAGCCATGGAACTCTCTGGTCCGAGATGAAACATGTTTAATCAACATGTTTCTGTTTATTGAATCTTGAAGGATTCTTGTTCCTTTTTGTTGTTGTATAATATAGAGTTTTTTTTGGGGAATGTTGTGTCGTTGTAATTGTATAGGCTTGTCATGTAAGAAGTTTTCTTTTTACTGTACTTGAGAGTTAAGAGTAAATCATAGTTTCTACTTTCTAAAGTGTAGTTTCTTAGACATGATGTTTGGAATTTGGGAGTTTCGAATCTGATAATGCAGTTTATTATTATATTTATATTACATAGTTTTTTTGTTCTAATTAATAGCTCCATTTCAAATTGAAATTCTAAACAGCTTAGTTAACAAAGAAGGAACTTTAGAAGAATCTTGCACACAAGATGTCAAACCCTAGATGGAAAGATATACACAGAAGGAAGACAAATATGGAAATAAATAAAAAACACAAGGAAAGTTTTCATTCTATAAAATATCAGTTCTTGGTTTAGCTATTAAAAAATATAATATTTATTTTTATTTAATTTATATAAAGATAAAAAAAAGAAGTAAACCAGTAGAAAATCCTACATCATAAACAAAATAATTGTTATCTTTTAAAAAAAAATTATTTTGTAACAAAAAAGTTATAAAACCAAGCTTTACAAGATGGTAATTCAGTGTGGCCACTTGGATTATTTAACACGAAAAAAATACATTTATATACCCTATTTTGTGTGCGAACAAATTTACATATATATATAGTGTGGCCACTTGGATTATTTAACACGAAAAAAATACATTTATATACCCTATTTTGTGTGCGAACAAATTTACATATATATATATATATATATATATTATAAAACCAAGCTTCTTCTTCTTCTTCTTCTTCTTCTTCTTCTTCTTCTTCTTATAGACAACTGAGAAAGCAATCATCAGGAAAGAAAAACATATCGAAGAAGAAAGCTGATGATGACGAAGAAGTCA
>CAKOAT010387377.1:99135-114998 GCA_932364175.1 Eruca vesicaria subsp. sativa
TTCTTCTTCTTCTTCTTCTTCTTCTTCTTCTTCTTCTTCTTCTTCTTCTTCTTCTTCTTCTTCTTCTTCTTCTTCTTCTTCTTCTTCTTCTTCTTCTTCTTCTTCTTCTTCTTCTTCTTCTTCTTCTTCTTCTTCTTCTTCTTCTTCTTCTTCTTCTTCTTCTTCTTCTTCTTCTTCTTCTTCTTCTTCTTCTTCTTCTGGAAAGAAAAACATATCGAAGAAGAAAGCTGATGATGACGAAGAAGTCATTTACAAGATTGAGATTCCTGCCAACAGGTGATGAAACCCATCTTCATTATTTTTTTTTAATAATGATTAGATTTTAGTATTTACATACTTTACATCATCGTAGACACGATTTGTTGTGCCTTTTGAAGGGCTTTCTCAAGCTCTTCGCGTTTTCAACAAGAAACAGGAGATGCCAACGTATAGGCTTGCTGATATCGCCAAAGACAAGATGCATAGAATGAATGTTAAATCAGAACAGGTGTGTATATCATCGCAACAACCTTGTTTTGTTTTTTTCGTCCCTGTTGTATTGTTGATGTTTCGCCTTAATTCTGCAGACATCTCAGATTCGCCCTTATGTTGTTTGTGCTGTTTTAAGAGGCGTAACCTTCGATGAGGCTCGTTACAATAGCTTTATCGATCTTCAGGATAAGCTACATCAGAATATTTGCAGGTAAATGTTACTGCCAGATCCTTTTGCGTTTACATATTGTTGCAAACCGTGTGGTGTTCATTTTTTTTGTCACTCCATATATTTTAGGGGAAGAACCCTGGTAGCTATTGGAACTCATGACTTGGATACATTACAGGGACCTTTCACATATGAGGTGACTTTTATTATTTGGTTCTTACACTTAGTCTAATGATCTTGTTAATTTGGTGTCATTCATGTAGCTGAAATGATACAATATGTTTTTTTCTATGGGATTTACGTTAGGCCATTGACATTGTGGCATTTTGCTTCTTGTTTTCAGGCTTTGTCACCGATGGATATAAATTTTGTGCCTTTGAAGCAAGTAAGTTTACTTTCTCTGCTGCTAATTTATGTATTATGTTATTCTATTTCTCGTTATAGCATTTGCACCAACTGATATATGATTTTGTTTCTCATGTCTTTTTACTTAATAACATCTTTGTTAAAGATGGTTTCATGTTGGTTACCCTTGCTAATATCAGTTTCTTTGGTGCAGACTAAGAGCTTCAGGGCTGACGAACTAATGGAATTCTACAAGGTAAATCATGAATGAATTTATATAAACAAAAAACTATTATTATTCTGGCTATTATGAGTCTGAATATTTACTAATGACTGTTTTATTTTTGCATTTTTTCTGCAGTCAGATTTGAAGTTGAAAAAGTATCTAGACATAATTGAGAGCTCACCAGTCTTCCCGGTTTTATACGACAGTAAAAGGTATTTAGTGGTTATTAGCAGTAAACCATGTGTGTATCAACTAAAACTAATAATTGATGATCCACTTTTGCAGAACGGTGCTGTCATTGCCACCTATTATCATATCAACGGTGCACATTCAGCAATTAGCCTGAAGACAAAGAATGTCTTCATTGAATGCACAGCAACTGATTTAACCAAGGCCAAGGTTGTCTTGAATACAATGGTAAGGCAGTTCACAAAATCAACAGTCTCTATAGCAACTGATTAATGCTGCAATGATCATTCAGCATTCCCCTTTTTTCCCCCAGGTTACAGCTTTTTCTGAATATTGTGAAAGAAAATTTGAGATTGAGCCTGTTGAGGTTACATATGACAACGGAGAGTCATACATCTACCCTGATCTAGCTGTCTACGATATGGAAGTTCCTCTCTCTTATATCAAATCCATAACTGGACTCTCTTTAGATGTGGAAGAGGTAATGAAAGCGATCAAGTCGTTTTGTTACTGAACCATTCTCTTTTCTAGTATGATAATAATTAATCATTTTGGTTATGTGAAATGGTACATGTAAACCTCCAGGTTATAAATCTTCTGAAACGAATGCAATTGCACGCTGAACGTTCCATATCCAATGATAGTGTAAAAGTGCATGTACCCCCAAGCAGAAGTGACGTGCTCCACCCATGTGATGTTGCGGATGTAATTTTTCCATAGCCAATAACTTTATACGTTGATGATGGCATCTTTAGTGGTTTTGTGTACGTTAAATTAATGTTTTGGCTATATTTTTCGCCAGGATGTAGCCATTGCCTATGGTTACGATAACATTCTAACAACAAGGCCGTTTTGCATAAGACCCTTGCCTTTGAATGAGCTCACGGATCTTCTCAGATTAGAGGTTACTAGCACTTCCATTTGCTTTGTTTTATATACTTCTCTATTTTTCGTTTATATATTTTCATTTCTATCTCACAGATTGCGATGAATGTGTTCACTGAGGTTGTGACATGGATACTATGCTCGCACAAGGAAAACTTTGCTTTGTTAAATAGAGAAGATTACAATTCAGCTTGTATAGTTTCGAACCCACGGTCTGCTGATTTTGAGGTTCTTCTCAAAACTTATTTCCATTTTGAGGTTTTTTTTTCTTTCATATACTCATTGGTCGTTCCTGAAAATATTATTTCATTAAACAGGTAGTGAGAACGAGGTTAATGCATGGATTACTAAAGACAGTTGGTTCTAACAAAGACCACCCTAAACCTATCAAGGTAATTTAGTCAGCGCTTTGATTCGATTTACCTTCCTTTGCTGAATTTTTTGAGGTCTCTTTTCTTTTTGTTTGTTTCAAGATTTTTGAGATAAGTGATGTGACCTTATTGGATGAAACAAAAGATGTTGGTGCGTCGAATCGCCGCCATCTTACTGCACTACACTGTGGTGCTACTTCTGGATTTGAGGTATATTAGATTTTTTATTTCCTCTCTTTTTTCAATTCATTTTCTTGGCCATGAATGATACCTTAAAAAAATTCTGTAATTATTCAGCTTATACATGGTCTAGTCGATAGAATCATGGAAGTTATGGGAGTTCCGTTTGTACCAAACGGTGACAATACCGGGTACCATATAAACCGCTCTGAAGTAAGTTATTTTTCTACGAGTTAATTACAGTTGTCTTTGATTATAATTATCATACGTAGACACTCTAACTTTTCTTATTATTTTTTGCTCGAATATGTGATAGGAACCTGAGTATTTACCTGGTAGACAAGCTAGCATCATTTACAAAGGGAAACCTATTGGTAACTTTGGAATCGTGCATCCTCAGGTACACACTTGTTTCTTTTGATTGAAAATAAATAAAAACCAAGCGGTTTGGTTTGTGATTTAACCGCTCTGTTTTTTTTTTTATTGCTCTAGGTTTTGAACAACTTTGACATCACTGATCCATGTTCTTTCGTGGAGATGGACGTCGAAGCTCTTCTTTAAAAATATTCTACTATTTATGCATATGTGCTCAACAGTTACACTTATTGCTTTAGTTTGATTTGAGGATAAAGAGTATTATTCCTACAAAATCTTTAGCTTTGCTCGTTTGATGGATAAAACTATTTACATTTTTGCATAGATATTATTTTCACATTGGTTTAAATACTTCGCTATGAGCCTATGAAATTCAAATGGTGTTTTAACTTTATTCTTAAGTGTGAACTACAAATTTGATAACGAGTGCTATTATTATTTTTGCAATTCTTTATGCACACTACCGACCGATCAAAAAGGTAAAACACGTACGTTCTTGATATGTTGCTACGCGAAACAGCGTGAAGAAGGCTGTAAAAGCAACTATAAATGGGATACATAACTCACAGAATTTGAGATGTGTTCACACAAAGATTCAAAGTCAATACTTACTGCCACCCTGATGTTTCCACCACGATCGTATGTCGTTATGTAATAAAAGTATAAAACCAAAGAGTTGACCCAAGGAAAAGAAACGTGGCTAAATCACACCACATCTGCATGATTGCATTTTTGGTTACGTGTCGGTGTGTCGTTGGAATATTTTATCATTTTAAAACTTTAAAAAATGTGGCTATAAATAAAAGAGAGTTCAAGAGGACATCAAACATTCCAAAACTACAGAAACAGCTTCTTCTTCTTCTTACAAAGAACAATGGAAATGGCGATGAGTTTCGTGTATCCACCACCTCCGTCAATATTACTCAACACTATGAGCATCCTAGGCTTAGCCGCTCTTGCGCAGATAGGTTGGTCGGAAGTGAGAGGAAACCATCTCAAATACTCAAAATTCGCAGCTTCATCATCATCACCACAACCAAAAAAGCATCGATTCGGCAGCTTCTCAAGCCGAACCGGAATGCTTTTACTATACACACCAGCCTTCCTAGCCGCAGCAGCTTCTTTCTTCATCTTACCTTCCGATGATCTCCGCTTTCTTCTCCTCAAATCCGCACTTGCCCTCCATTTCCTCAAAAGAATCTTCGAGGTAAACCTTTTATCTCCTCTCTCTCAGACATTTCATCGAACACCTTATATTCATCATTTTTAAAGTTTCCTCTCTCTGACGTATTTCATCGAATTATGCTCATCATTTTTAAAGTTTCCTCTGTCTGAAGCATTTCATTGAACACCTTATATTCATCATTTTTAAAGTTTCCTCTCTCTGAGGCATTTCATCGAACACCTTATATTCTTCATTTTTAAAGTTTCCTCTCTCTGATGCATTTCATCGAATTATGCTCATCATTTTTAAAGTTTCCTCTGTCTGAAGCATTTCATTGAACACCTTATATTCATCATTTTTAAAGTTTCCTCTCTCTGAGGCATTTCATCGAACACCTTATATTCTTCATTTTTAAAGTTTCCTCTCTCTGACGCATTTCATCGAATTATGCTCATCATTTTTAAAGTTTCCTCTGTCTGAAGCATTTCATTGAACACCTTATATTCATCATTTTTAAAGTTTCCTCTCTCTGAGGCATTTCATCGAACACCTTATATTCTTCATTTTTAAAGTTTCCTCTCTCTGAGGCATTTCATCGAACACCTTATATTCTTTATTTTTAAAGTTTCCTCTCTCTGAGGCATTTCATCGAACACCTTATATTCTTCATTTTTAAAGTTTCCTCTCTCTGACGCATTTCATCGAACAGGTTCTGTGCATCCACAAATACAGTGGAGGGATGGCTGTAGACTCAGCTTTCGTCATAACCAGCAGCTACTTCTCATCAACGGTCTTGATGTTATACAGCCAAAGCTTCACACTTGGACAAACCGAGCCGCCTTTCGATCTGAAACTCCTCGGGGTTGTCATGTTTGTGGTGGGAATCGTTGGGAATCTGTATCACCATGTTCTGTTAGCTAAGCTAAGGAACGAAGAAGGTGGGAAGAAAGTTTACAAGATACCAAAAGGAGGTCTGTTTAATACAGTCATATGTCCTCACTACCTGTTCGAGATCATTGTGTTTTGGAGCTTCTTTTTGATCTCTCAGACAATTTATTCGTTTTCTTTCGCCATGGGAACTACTTTCTATCTCATTGGTCGGAGCTATGCTACGAGAAGTTGGTATCTTTCGAAGTTTGATGACTTCCCTAAGCATGTCAAGGCTCTTATTCCCTTTGTATTCTAGACATATGTTTCTATTACTAAATTCTTGTTCTTGATTTTTTTTTTTGTCAAAATTGCTTTTATATGTTTGTGATTTACATGAATAAAAGTTTATGATTTTAAGACGAGCCCAAGAAAGAAAAAATATATTATTGGGCCATGCTTTTGGAGCCTAATAATACGAGTGGGCTACGATTCGAGTTTTAAAGTATCTCAATCACCCATGTTAAATGTGAGCAACCTCCACGAACAATATCTATGAACAGACAGGACGTGTTTCCTAGTTATTTCGAAAGGATATCCACCTAGACGCAAATCAGTTATAAGAAAAATGATTTAAAAAGAAAAAAGATTAATGGATCTAGATGGCGATTAAATATCCGCATAGTTACTAATCTTCTATAAATCACCTAATTACCTTGTTATGTTAAGTTTAAGTGTAAACAAACAAAACTACTAAACCAGTGATAGATGTATCCAGATTTAAAGCATCTCCGACTCTATTCTATAATTTACCGTAAAGTGGAAGGAAAAATAGAGTGATAAAACAGAAATTGGATATAAATAGAATAATTGAATTTTTGTTTCTTCATTCCTTAATTTTCCACTCTTTTTTTGAGCAACCTCCACGAACCATATTTATGAATAGATAGGACGTGTTTCCTAGTTACTTCGAAAGGATATCCACCTAGACACATCAGTTATAAAGAAAATGATTTAAAAAGAAAAAAAGATTAATCGGTCTAGACGGTGATTAAGTATCCGCCCAATTACTAATCTTCTATAAATCACCTAATTACTTTGTTATGTTAAGTTTAAGTCTAAACAAATAAAACTACTAAACTAGTGATGGATGTAGACTTAAAGCATTTTCAACTTTATTATATGGAATGAGAAATAGAGTGATGAAAAAAAAATTAGATATAAATAGAGTAATTGGATTTTTATTTCTTTGTCCTTTAATTTTCTTTTTTTTTCCAGTAAATTATGGAGTGGAGATATAAATGTTCTTAAACTTTCAAGGAAACACGTTAAATGAAACGATATGATTGGGCCATCTCATACTATCTGAGAAAAATAATGGCATTGGCTAAGAATTGTAAACCGGTGATTTCTATCAAAACTTCTGCTTGAAAACTGAAAATATCAAACCATTCAAAAAACGGTTATTTTTGGGTGACCTTGGGAGAAGCTACAAGTTGAGCAGAAAATTCACGAGGTATGTCGAATCTAATGTGTAGATTGTTGGTTATGACTACGTGGTATCAGTTGGGAGATGAGCTAGCTAGTACCAAGTGGTTCAAGTTTAATATTTGACCTAGAAAGTGTATTGTAACGCAAGACAATTATTTTGATTGTCGCACATGAAAAGTTTACTTACCGTAGAACTGGATTCCAGTCACTTATTCAAAACCTTACTGCATCCAAAATAATTTGACGTTTTGACAAATTTATAAGGAAAAAGGGACATGGACGAGGTTAAATATAAACAACAAATACATGGTCGAGAATCATATAGACCTTTGTAAACCGTATATTCTTACTATTTTATTTTCTTGACACCACTCTGGTCGGATCTCATTTTCATAACTAGTAGTTTTATAATCAACTGTGATGGTTGTAGTGATCTCAAATCCAATTCTATCATATTGATATTTTACATCTCTAGATAATCTGATATCACGTTATATAATGCAATATAGTACTTTAATATTGATGAATCAATATGCAAGTCATTGCATGATCTAAATATTAGTTTAAAACAAAACCAACGAAGGGTCGAGGTCACCATATATACAATTCGGTAGAACTCACAAAATTAAACCAAGCAAACCGGTTTTCACCCTACCTCTAACACAACACTCTTCCCTCACTTAGTTACCCACATGCACACATACACACACGCGTGGTACGTGCATACATACATTTGAACCTGGCACTGTTTGAAAACTTTTATTTTGGATTAATCATGCCAGCAAAGGAGCATGACCACACATCTTCTGATGATGTAAATCCTCCCCTTCTGTTCTTTCATATACTTCCCCAATCTTTTACATATTGATCTCTTCTTCTGCTTTGATGTCTCTGAGCTCATCACGACCCTCTTTGTTTCCATAATTTGATATAACAATGGGTGAACAGTTGCGTAGGTAATGAGACTTGTTTCTGTCTTTTTAAGAATAAGCTAAAAAGCAAATTTGTTTTGGTAATTTTAGACTGATATATAGAGAAGAAAGAGCTTTGGATAATATAAGAGAACTGATTTGAAGGAGAATTCACTTGTGGATGTATATAGGTATATATAGAGGGAAGTCGGTGCATGCATGCATGGTTACAATTCCAGTCAATATTATATACACATCCATCACCCAAAATACAATACAAATGTCTAATTAGAAAATAAAAATATACTTGCATTCATTTAAAATAATACGATTAGATAAGAGACCGTAACAAAATACATATGTATGATATTTTTTTAAAATAACTGTACTAGATGCAGATAATCAAACAAAGTTACAGTTTTAATCCTATTAATTTATGTTTATTAATTAGGGAGGATTAAATCTTGTATAAATTTAAAGTGCACTAATAGGAATATTTTTAATTAATATACGTGAAAAATCTTTAAATACACTTAAATAAAAACGAAATATATCTATATATATTAATAATGACTTCATCAAACCCAACAAAATTGGAACTTGGGCTGATCAGTGAATATTATAAGTGTTGTCAATTGAACCAAACTAATACGACTATCAAACTAAGTGCATGTAAAACACAATACCACGTGTCTTTTCTCGTGTTCCACCATGCAATCAAGCATAACTTGAACCTGGCCTTGTTTCAAAGTCTCCAGTGCTGAACCATACAACTTAACCGTCTTAGTGTACTAGACATATTCTCAACTAGATGTTACCTCGCGGGGTCATTCCTTTTGGAGATTTCTGTTGAAAAATTATCTTTATTCAGTGGATTAATCTGGTTGACGTTCAAATACTCAATCAGTATCAATATTTTTTTTTTATATATAGTACTTGCAAGAAGTACCACAATTCAATGTGATTTTTCGTAAGAAAATTGATCCAGAAGACTCATTTTAATCCCAGTAAGTTACTAGAAGTTATCAAAAATGTAATGTTTTGGCCGACCCAAACAATGCAATTTTTTTGAAGCAAAGAAAAAAAAAGAACTGTACAGAGACAAGTCTTGAAATTGTATGTTTCTCCAAATTCATGATGTTCCCTCGTTTCCTAATCCACTTGAAATATAATTTTTCTAGTCAGATCCACTTGTAAACCCTTTCTAAATACTTGTTATTAAACAAGCAAAAAATGTAATCGTGAAATGTAAGAAAAGATAATTAAAAAGGTATAGGAACGGAGATGTGGAGTCAACCACACGTGACATTCGCGTGACTGCATGCTAACTGTTTGGCATATTGCAGACAACTTGTTTATCTTGTCTCCTGACTAATATTGATGTGATTAATATTCTGATTGATAATTAGTAGCACACAAATTATTGACTAGATGTAATCAGCGAACTTGAACATGATTTAAATATCATTAGGCCGTATCTTTGCCTTGGATTAATCAAAGATTGTGTCCGCGATTAAAAACACAGTATGGTTCAACGCATCAAGTACTAGTTTCGTCTCTGTTATAACAAGTTTGGTTAACTAATCATTGGTTATAGACTTTATAGTAGGGTGATTAGTTTCTGTTTTATGAAGCATCCGATATTTTGGAAGTAGTGGACACCTCATATATATATATATATATATATATATATATATATATATATTGATACATAAAAACAACTGTTACAAAATTGAAGATATTTCTCTCTAGTTATCTTATTATATAAAGCTTGGTTTTCAAAGTAACTAATTAACATGATTATGACATGTGGCAATTATATATCTAAGATTATGACATATGTTAAATCATAATTTTCTTTATTTTTTCTTAAATACTTAATCTAAACGAATTTATGTTTTTTCTTACAATTTTCCTTCTTAAAAATACACTTAAACTAAACAAATTTAAATATAACTTTCCTTTTTAAATACTCAAACTAAAAACGAATTTCATTTTTTCTTTAAATCATAACTTTCCTTTTTAAATACTCAAACTAAAAACGAATTTCATTTTTTCTTACAATTTTATTTATAAAAAATACTCAAACTAAACAAATTTATTTTTTTCTTAAAAATAATTATTTAATAGTAATTTTTCCTTTTTAAGTTAAAAAAAAAAGAATTCAAAATTTTTCTTAGAAATAGTTATTAATAGTAATTTTTATATTGTTCTAATTTTTACAAAATATTGTAAACAAACAAAAAACCGATATTAATATTAGTATTTATTTTCCTAAGCATGGGTTTAAAATAATTACAAAGAAAAACAGTATTTTAAGTTTTATATACAAAATAAAATCTTAAAAATTCTTATAAATATAATAGTATTTTAGATAATTAACTATTTTTATTATTTTCATATAATTAACTATTTTTTATGGAAGCCCATTGGTGTAGGTTTGACTAAAGATTATTTTTTTTACATTATCAGGTCCATGTTTTGAGTTTGTGAGAAGGAAAATTATCAGTTTACTGAACAAAATGTTTATAAGATAATTTTAGCATTGTACAAAAAATATGTATGGTGTGAGTCCTATGTAAAACTTATGGGGATGTAGACGTGAATCCTTATAAAATGCGTACAATTGTTGACTGTAGAACGCTTATGTAATTTCTTTCACAATTTGTGTTAATATAATTAACCACAGATAACAAAACTATAATTTTTTTATATCATCGATACACATTGATATTTATCTATAAGGTTTAAAACTAATATATAGTTACAAATAAATAAATATATCGATATATACTGATCTATTATTAAAGTTTAAAACTAATCAATTTTCTTCAGTTACAAAATTGAAGTAATAGTCGATGATGGAAATTATTTGATGATAATAATATAGATATAACTGGAACAACTATGGAAGAACTAAGATTTAAATATTAAAAATATAATAATCTGTGCATGCTATTTGTGTTATTATAATTTTATCTACTAATCAATATTGACAGTTTAAAATAAACACACTTGAACAAGGATTATAAGATATTTCCAAAGAACATACATTTAATTATGGATGAAATTTATTTATTTGAGATAAATGTTAAAAAAGATAAATTCAATCTTTTTATCAAAGTTGTAAAGATTCATAAACACATAAAAGTAAATATACTATATCTTATGTTTGGTAGATATATTATATCTGTAACTTAATTACTTGAATTTTATTTTTTCTGTTTAGTCAATTTCTATGGATATTTTTGTGAAAATAACAAAGAAAAGAACGAAACACAAAGGTAAGAAGAAACAAGCGACACTTTTTAGAAAAATTCAAAACATTTAGATTCATGTAATCTTTAAAATTTATAATATATCAATGCTTTATTGTCTATTTTAAAAACAGTAGATGTCTTTCTTTTTCATTTTTAGTTCTATCCCTTTTGTTAAAGCATGCTATGTGCTTTAAATGAATTCAAGGTAGCTTAATATAATTTTGATTATTTTTATTTTAGTATTTTTGTAGCGTTTAACTGTATTCATATTTTTATGAATAATCATATGAAAATTAGGTTGTTGTCATGTTTAGTTTTTATGTGTTTGGTCATACGAAAATCAAAAACCTATTTGATATAATTTTTAGTGTTCAGTCATTTAAAATATTAATATATTATAACCATAATTGATCTTTATATGTGTTTGGTTAAAAAAAAATCAAGTTCCATGCATCACCTTATTACATTTTGTTTGTGATTACTCTATTTTTATAATTCATTTTTAGTTAAGTTGTTATAATGAAAATATATCATCAAAAATAATGAATTCGTAAAATTATTTAAAATGAATCAGTAGTAAGAAAGTTATTTATTGTTACTAAAAAGTGAGAAGTAAGTAATTTGAAAAAAAATAAAATAAATAACAAATAGGAATAAATTTTCTCTTAGTTGATGTAAAGATAAATATTTAGTTCCTTTTATTATTTTATTAAAAAGGTTATATGTATAGTTATGTAATTAATTGTTTTGTGCAGAAAATCATAATTTAATATTATATACATATTTCTTTTCTGGAAAATTTTGTTAATATAGCTGCATATTCAAAGTAAGAAAAAACTTGAAATTGGCTGCTGGATTTCGTCATGCAATGAGACCATTAAAAGAGAGAAACAAGACTCTAAAATATATATTTAATATTGAATATCATATATTTGAAATGAAATAAAATAAAAATCTTTTTAATGATTGTTGCTTTTTCATGTCTATTAAAACATGTATTAATACAATATATTTTCATAAAAGATTATTCATACAATAGAGATTTTAAAACATAATTTTTATAAAACACATATATTTTTGTGGCTACAAGGATCAAAACAGGAAAAAATTTCATAAGGTATTAATAGTTTTATTACCTCTAAATTAGATGATAAAATGATGATATATAATGTTTTCTATTACCTATACAACTAAGATTATTTGCAATTCACTTATAGATTCATCTATAAATTTTGTTTTAAAATAGAGAAATTCTATTACCAAAGTATATAAATGATAAAAGCACATAAAAATCGAGACCTTACAATGACAACACAAACATTACTAAATTACAATTGAAACTTCATAATATGTTTGAGTAAGAAGAATAAAAGCAAATTAATAAAGACAAAACTAAGAGTTTAATAAAGTATATTCCATTATCATATACTTGATTGGCTTGATTCACCTTTCATATTCTTTGTATTTCACTCTAATTTACATTTCTTTAGATTGCGTTTAATTTGAACTTTCGGGTTTCGCTTATTTTCTCTACGTATATGTGCCATGATTATTGAATTGAAGTTTAACCAAAACTTATGTAAAAAACCGAATTTTGATTCCTAAAATGAATTCGACACACCATATATAAAAACATTCAACTTCAATAAAAAAAAGTTTCTTATTTTTATCTTTTTTATTAAACTTATAAAACATTAATCAAAACTCGTGCAAAGCACGGGTCCAGTTAGTTATACTTATAGGACTTTCTATGTGAATCTCTTTATAGGGATACAATCTTACATGGAATTTTATAGAAAGAAACTTTTGTTTAATTTTATTCATACATATAACCATAACCGGGCCTTACAAGTAAGCTGAAGAAACTACTATTCCGTTAGCCCATTGGTTTCCCAAATTACTAATTATTAATAGTCAAAGTCTAATCTCACAAACTACTAGTACACTGGCCCATAGGTTTCCCTTTGTCAAGTAGTCATATGCAAACATACTTTTTTTCTTTTGAAAAGAATGCGACCATAATTTTAAAATATAAACTAGATTTTTGATCCGCGTTTAAAAAGTGCGGGTACTATTTTTGTTGTTTTATCTACAGATGGATCGATAAGTCTTTTACTTTGATGATATAAAATGTCATAGAATCAAGATCAAATTATTATGCGGGGATGAAGAAATTTTTGTTTTATAATATCTTAGACAATTTTTTATGTTTCTAAATAAGTTAACAATGATTGTACCTAAAATATGTATTGGAGGAATATTGTATATTTAACAATTAAATGGTCTGATTTTTTTTTTAGTTTTGTGATTAATTTGTATAATCATTTAGTTATAAGATTTCAATCGCTCAGTCCGACCCGTCCCATACGACCTGCAACGGGTTGAGTCATTTTTCTACTCAAAAATTTGACCGTTTGACCCGAAAAAAAAATATTTTTGCAAGTTTTTGTTATAAAATTTAGAAGTAAATCATTCCACTAATGAAACTCATTAGTATATAATTTTTAGACTCAAAAACAAAAGACCATATTACCATTAATGAAAATAAAAATTAATTCATATCTTTAAGGCTATAATTGAAAAACATAAAAAAATTATTAAACATAATGTTTTTGTTTTAATGGTATTGATTCCATCAATTTCAAGGTATGTAAAATCAAATAAATTAAATACTTTCTAAAAAATACAAGTAAACTTATTTCTAGTTCTGATTTAAATTCTAACCCAGTCTATAAATATCCTACCATCCACAATTTGTCTGAAACTCTTTCATGGATCAAACAAATAAAATTTCACAAGGATATGTATTATCACCTGCAATAAATCTAGCTTAATCAGCTTGGAAAAGTGGTTCACTGGTTCGTAAGTATCGGTGAAAAAAGAGAAACTGTCATATGATAGTTCTGCAAAACATTAAAAAGAATCTGCTCAAATTTGAATTTTGTGGGTAAAAGTTATTAGAGATGAACAGAAAATAGGCAAAAGAAAAGACAAGATAAAAAAGAATAACAATAAGAAGTTGAGAAAATAATCCGCAATAAGAAAAAAGAAGAGACAAAGATTATATATTGAAGAATCATTTTCATATTTCACCTGTCAAATGTGATGCCTACATTTGCATGCCTCTTCTGCTCCCACCTCAATCATTAATTTCTAACTTTCTATTGTAGCCCCCTTCTTTCCTTAACCAGTCCAACCGAATAGTTTTATTTTGAAACTAAAACCGAATAGCTTTTTTCTAAAACCGAATTGCTTTGCTCAGTCAGTTTTTATATCCTTTTTCTTAGTTGATTTTTATGCTGCTTTGAACCCAAAAAAAAAGTAATCGGTATTTATATTCATTAAACCCATTAAAAAAGTTAGCAACCACGGATTTATCTACATATCAACTCTGAGTTTATATTTGGTTTTAGCTTGAATTAGTTTAATGAAATATATAGTATATAGTTTTTGGATCGGTTTCAACTCAACTAGTTTCCAGCGATCATCTTAAATTCTTAATATCCTAAGCATTCATATGCCCCAAGTCAGCATATGACTAAACTTATTTGAAAAATGCATGAAAGTTCAATTTGGATACATCGTCCATAAGTTCATTCCTCAAGAGACTCGCTTATTCTAGGAAGAGTAGATAAAGTGATAGCTAGTCATCTTCATCACATGTACACCGATGATGAATGTTACATTCACATCACATGGACATGAATATATATATATATATATATATATATATATATAGATTCTCTTCATTTTGAAGCCACTTGATCTCACATAAAATTAATTTTCCTCACTATAACCAAACAAAAGAAGACCATGTTATTGAAAACAACTGTACTCTATATACACACACACCCATATTATGTTATAACTCCATCACTCTATCCAATCTTCACATTCTGCCAACCCCCTCAACATGTGCCACCATCGCTCCTTTGGTCCATCCATCTCAATTTCAAATGTTGGCCAACAACATTTTTCGTTGGTCCAGGCTTAAAACTTTCATTTTCACAGACATATATGTAAAGCACTTCACTACTTTGTACACATAAAAACTGTCAAAATGAAATGAAGAAGTCTCTTCTTAATTCTTATATATTGTTTGATGAACCGTCTTATAAGGAATTCATCCAAATGGGAGACGAAATTACGTAATAAGATGATAGAATCTTTAAAATATGAGTGTGGTCCACTACTTTTCATTTTAATGTATTAACCAACTAAAGTGAATATTAAATCGTTTTCTATTAAAATTATTTAAAAAGTGTTTTATTTACTATCATGCTTTTAACATTTCATTGATGTGAACACTATTATATTAGGTGTAATGGCATGTGGTTTTAACAACTCATAATATATCATGTATCCACCATTCCAAAATGTGTGCCAATTTTGTCAACGTATAAATAGCGTGTACGAATGATACTACTGCAACCTAAAAATCAGAGTTATTACGACGAGCTAAAATTAAAGAAAACAGCAAATTAAACACAAATATATTTTGAACCACAATAATTCCAAGATAGCAAAATACTTATATATGGTGACCAGCATCTTACATTTCATTTATTTACTTTTGCATTTGGTGACAATCATTAAGAAGTTAATTAAATCAATACTTTTAATAAGCTATCCAACAGTATAAAATTAATCATGGCACAGACACACACACATATAAATATATATATCTGAAATAAAAGAAATTTGAAAAAGTAAATAAAAGAATTTGAATTCAAAATACTGAAAAGGAAATACCATATTTAAAGTAAATAAAATATACAAAATAGCAGAAAATGCCAAGTGAGTTAGATTCCTATAAATGGATTACACCCAAGAAAAAACAAAAAATGCTATATTGCAAGACTTTTTAAACACAGGGCAAGCCGTCAATATATAATTTATACATGATTAACAACCTCATACTCATCTCTCTGTATTCCAGTTTTTGTAAAATATATATA
>CAKOAT010387377.1:115098-145440 GCA_932364175.1 Eruca vesicaria subsp. sativa
CGTTAGCTTTAGCTCTTTCAAAAAAAAAAAAAAAAAAAAAAAAGAGAGAAAGAAACATATTGTTTCCGATGGCTCTGCGTGGAGATGAGTCTGAGTTTATGAACCTAAGAGAATGGGATCGAAGAGCTCGATTAATCCGAGAAAAACAGACTTCTAGAAGGTTTTCTGCTTCATACATTGGAAGCTTCCGAGAAGATCATCACAAGTCTTCTTCTACTAGAACAAACTTTAACATCTCTAGTACTGCCTCATCTCCTGGTTACACTCTCAAAGGTCGCTAAAGATTTACCACTCTTTTTCTCTATCTTAATATAATCATTTAATAAATTTTTTTCTTGAAACACTTCTTGTTTTGAAACACTAATATATAATCTATAAAATGTTTAAATGTTTATAAACAGAAGAGATTGATCCATCAACATATTCCTTCACCAATGCACTCAAGGGTAAGTTTTTTTTCATAACAAGAACATACTAAACAAAGGAGGAATGTTCAACTTTGTGTCCTGTTTTTCTTTTGGGTTTGCAGCATTACAAGCGAAGACAATGTTCAATAACAGAGATTGGTTAACACAAGAAGGGTTTGCTTTGAACTCGAAGTGGAATGAAGCAGAGAAATATATATGCAATCCATTATCTGGAGAAGTTCCAATGGAGTGTTTGTCTTATAAAACATTAAGTTCAAGATCTTTCAGAAACTTGACCACCACCATGTCTCCTCCTCTTCACTACCCTGACCCCAATCCATCGACAAATATTGGTCAAAACAAACCCAATAATTATCCTAACGTTAGAGTCATTCACGAGGATCTTTATGCTCCTGGTGCTGTTCTTGTTCGAGGTGATTGATTTTACATATGTCCCCTTTTTATTGTTAGTTTTCTCAAAGTTTTTTTCTTAAATAAAATGAAAATTTGGGGGGTGTTTTAGTAGAAAAGAAAGCTATGGGGCTGAAACGAGATGTGGGTACGTCGGTGGATCTTAGCTCCGGTAGCCCTAGTCCGGCAAAGACGCCTCCGATCATGGAACGGTCTCTGAAACGACACGTGGAAGCTAATGATTCGCCAATAGATTTCAATATCAAATTGGAAAGTCAACAAGAGGTATAGTATATAGTAATGATATGTCCTAAAATTATCTACCATGCATGAGGTCCATGAAAAAGGTACGGAAAATAATAATTGCATAATACTTTGAAGGGTACGTGCATCAATAATTAGATTCTTTTGCAAGATAAGAAAAGCACCACACAAATAATTGTGTGCCATTCTTCCATGATAGAATTCTTCTACTTTTTAGTGTTTATGCACATGATATAGGATTCATTTTAAGATTCGATATTCTTTCATAATATACGAAACATAGTACACGTATCGATCAGAGAAACACATAAAAACGCATAATTATTAAAAAAAAAAAAAAAAAAACGCATAATTATTAGGATATAACTTTTTCATGAAAAAATCTTTCATTAGACCCCATTTCAAGATTTTTGGGTCCAACTCACGTGACTATACCATATTCTCTATACGTTACCTACATATTACATATTTATGCTGTTATGCATAGATATATGTGTGCAATGATTTATGTATCTATACATTTATATGTTTAACATAGTATATATGTTTTGCAACTCGATAAGGCACTAATTATTGTAAAGATTTGTATAAACATAAATATTTCATTTTATTCAAAACCTGTTAGTACTGAAAGTCAACTTATAAAATTAAACTAATACTAAGTACAACCGTCAAGAAGTTAACCCCAGAGAGAGGAACTTAAAAATTTGCTTGTTTTACATAAAACTAAAATTACAGATGGACTAAGGGATTCACATTTACTTTTACTTTTGACAATTAAAATATAATTGTGTTTTATGTTTATACAACTATTCACGCGTTGAACCTGAAACTATATATATAGTTATTTTCCAAAAGACCGAAAACCTCTGAAATGTAAGAAAATGCCTCGTTGTAGGTAGGTCCAATGTATTCCAAGATTATAAATCTAAGTCTAGTTGTCAAGATACTGATGAGTAATTTGGATTTTCAAGGATATGAAATTGGAAGAGATAGAGAAAGAAGAAGAGAAGCAAGAGAAGAGTAAAGAAGAAGAGAAACAAGAGATGACTCAGATGAGTAAAGAAGAAGGAGACGAGAATCAAGAGATAAGTGAAGAAGAAGAAACAAAGAAGCACAAGAGAGGAAGTGGATGCTTCTCATGGGTGAGATCAGGACAAAGACAAGCAAGAAAATCAAAGTACATCTTCCCAATTTGTGTTCCTCATCTTGTCAATGGTTGTTGAAAAACCACAAAACATAAGAGAATAATCAACAAACAACAAGAAAGAAATAAAAATGTTTGCAGGAAATAAAAATGTTTCACCACCTATTTTCTATGATCATAACAAGATTACATATAGATTCATCATTCATGGGAGTCTCAAAAGCTTTAACTATTCTTTTCCTTCCCTTTTCTCTGTAACAAATGCTTCTCAGCCTTCTCTCTTGAGTCCCTTTTGTGCTTAACTAGCAGACATAATATAACTGCTAGTTATATTAAAACGATACTTTATAACTGAATGACTAGATTTTGAACCCGCACATCTGTGCGGGTATTTTTTTCAATTTATAAAAATATAAAAAACCTTTCAAATATATATGATTTACATTCTATTGTTATATATTGTATAATTGTATAATCTTATAATTTTAATTATTTTTATATAATATATTGTTGTAAGTTAAAAAAAAAAATATATATTCATACATAATTTTTTATATTATGTATTTGTTGTGAGTTATAAAAATATATGTTAACATTTTTTGTATAAAAATATTATATGTTTAAAAACTTTAATATGTTTTAAAAGTGAGTGATAAATTTTTTAAAATAAAATATTTTCCTTTACCAATTTAATAGATTTTATATTCATTTCACATAGCATTTTTTAATATAATATAGAATATAACTAAATTATAAAATATAACAATTTTATTTTTATTTAACACTAATATAGATAGTTATACATATTAATCACGAAATTAAATAATGCATATTTTATAAATATATTTAAACTTCTTAGTAAGATCTTGTTAGATATTTTCTCAACAAATTTATTAATAATATCTTATTAATTATTAAAATTACCCTCCAGTTATATATATTTGATTGATTAATATAAATAATTAAATATGTCATATTAATGAGATGGTCTAACATGATTTTTTGTATTAGATATAAATGTTACTTCTCTTTTAATATAGAAGATTTATAATCACTAATAAACAAAATTAGAGAAATTCTGATAAATGATAAAAATTACCTAAGATCATGGAGACAAATCAACAAATTCACTTTTCAAATAGTTTTTGTTGATGATATATATTTAATTATAATAATATATAATTTTAGTTGTATAAAACTATTAATATAAGTTCGTTTTAGTTACATAATAAATATAATAATTTTATAGCTTAATTTAAAATTTAAGTTTTATATAAAAAATATATTTCAAGATAACAACATAATTCACAAGAATTATCTTAGTTTCTAAAAATATGATATATTCATATAAATTTATTTTATTTATAAATAAATTATATATAAATATTAAAAATATGATAAATAAACAAAATTACCTAAACTTATGGAGACCATGACAACTAAACAAATTTACTTCTTAAATAATAGTATAGATGTTCTGAATGCGATACTGAGATTTGGTTATGTTGGTGAAATCAGAGACATTTATTTAAATGAACGAATGAGTGCCTGGTGAAAGAGGTAGAAGATATGAAATCAGTGATGAGTGAGGCATATCAAATCTGAGAATTAACATTGCTCGGTTGGAAAAAGACTTTGAGAAGACGGGAAAGGTGAAGTGATTGAGAAATGTGGTGGTTTGTGGGGTTGGTATGGGCATACTTTGCTATTTCTACTTCTTTCCATAGTCATGTTTTGTAATCATAAGTCAGCCTTTGTATTTTATGTAACTCAGCCGTAATGTTGCAACTCAGCCACACTGTTTATTAACGCAGCCGTAAATTTTGTGCATAAGTCAGCCGTGAATAGAAATGTGAATCAAAACTCAGACATAGTAAAATCAAAATCCAGCCGTAATTTAACCAGAAATTTTACGAATCAAAAATTATTATACAGTTGCTAGTTAGGTTGGTATAACTCAGCCGTAAATAAACAATAACTCAATCATATTTAAACCAAAACTCAGCCGTACTTAAACCAAAATCCAGACATACATAAAGAAAAACCCAGCCATATGTAAACGAAAACTCAGCCATAATATAATTAATTTCATACATTAGTATGTTTTTTTATATACATAATGGCATAGCAAAGAACAAAATAAAAGATAAGATAACCCCCACTGAAACCATCGTAATTAAACATAATGGCATTGCTCCTTCAAATTGTAACCATCGTAACCCCTATATAATTTTTGTATTTGGATTTAATTTCTGGGTTGTTTACTTCTGAGCTAAAACTGAAAAATGTTTTAATCTTCTCTCTTGCTCTGTCATACGATTCATTTCGCCATCCTTGTTCTCTATTATCTCCACACAGACAGTAGTTGTTTGATTTTATTTAGGATTAGAAAAACTTGCAATTGTCGAGTATTGGAGACGTTAACTGGTGGAGTGTCGTGCACCATCATTTTCAAAGCTTTATTTGAGAACATGTAGCTAAGCTGAATCCAATGCCTCAATTCATTCAATCTATAATCATCGAGTATAGATTTTACGAGTTCGTCATGTGTTGTTTTCTCATCTAAATGCAGAACTATACACTCTCTACTGCCAGCGTTGAATAGATATATGTTTTTCTTAATCTAGTTACTGGAAATAATAATTACCTGATATATAAAATCTCTGAGAAAGATGAATAATAAAATGAAGAAGATATATAAAGAAGATGAAGAAAAAGATGAACACACAGATAAAAACATAAACCGAGTTGTAAAGTTTGTTAGTGATGACATGGCAAATTCGAGTTGATGACATTGCGGATGACATGAAAAATTGGTTAGTCAGCCACTAAACGGATACATAACTCATCCTAAATAAATCAGCCCACATGTACAAGGTAAGTCATCCAAAACGTGAATACTATTTCAGTAATTAAATTTTTGCTAAAAAAGCAGTCGTAATTATGATGGAAAATAATAAGTCAGCTGCATCGTCAAATCAATCAGCCGTCAAACGAATGTTATTCTAGTAATTGATCTTTCGCTAATAAGTCAGCCGTAAATAAACTGAGTTTCTTAATAATACATCCAATTATGGCTGATTAAATATAATTGAGCCATAAGAACCTCTCATAAGTCGGCCGTAAATTTAGTAACTCGGCCAGTCGATGTTCATTAACTCAGCCGGGGAAACATAACTCAGCTGTGTCACTACAACTCAGTCAAATGTTCTAGAAATCACACCACCGTTGTATAAGTCAGCTGTAACTTGTATATGTAAATTAGTCGTTATCCTATAAATCAGCAAAATTTCTGTAAATCAGTCATTACAAACGGCTTACTTATGTTCTTAATTCAGCCAATTTCTTTAAGTCACCCGTGTTATTTAATTCAGCCGCAACATAACAATAACCCAGCCGTAACGACGTTTGTAGTGTTTTTACGGCTGACTCAATGAAAACACAGAACCGAATCCCTATGTGAGGGTTTTTTCTTACGTGGTATTAAAAAGTAATGATATTTTTATAAATATTTTTTTCATAACGTAAAGAATGCATATTTGGTATTAAAAATAACAGTAATAAAAAAATTTGTATAGTTCTTGTTAAATGTGTTAAAATATGTAATGTTTGAATAAACTTCTCTCATATAAAATAGACAGATATTTAATATCTAGATGCAGACAAATCCTAATGGATAATCACAACATATTTGATATTATCTTTAACAATTTGCTTATTTTGTACGGTCTCATTTTTTGTTGTACCTTTAACGTTTAGGTCATGATTAACTCTGTTCTTTTAATTGAGATTCTTAGTTTTAGTTAAGATATGTTTCTTACCTTTTAACAAAGAACAATTAAAAACCATCTCTTAAATAAAAGATACAAGAAATGTCTCTTACCAGAAAAGTGTAAAAAAAAAAGTCCTCATAAGTTACAAACCCAAATAAAAAATCAGAACTAATCATGTTTTTGTACCTTTTTGTTTATAATTTATAAAAAAATCAAGATAATATCATCTAGTTAAGACACAGAGCTGCGTTAGAGTTTGGCCTTACCTTACATGTGGGTCAGTCTAGTGATTTATGGACATTTGACTTCTCATTCATCACACAGAGACTTTGAATCCAAAATTGGACTGTGGAAAAGTCGTCCTCGGAAAACGCATATAAATACACATCAATACTATATGTCCTTTAATATCATAATCCATAACAAAAGCAGAGCATCAATGGCGTTTTACAGTAAAAAGTCCATCTTAGTGAAGGTCATCATCGTCTTCTCTCTGCTACTTCTTCTTCCCCTATCACAAAGCAACGCTGCTCGTATTCCTTCGACCCCCAGAGGTACTGAACTCGCCAACCTATCTATATAGACAATCAATTAGTTTCAATAGATAAGTTTGATGAAGTACGTATTTTTCAGTTCCTATCGGCCCCAGGCGACCGATTTGCCCGGCTTGTGTGTGTTGCGAGCCAGCGCCACTTGGGAGGTGCTGCAGATGTTGTGCATCTCCTATCGTCACTCAGACTCATCACCACTCTCAATCTCCATGAAAAAAAAAACATAAAACAAAAAAAGCTCGACTAATGAAGAATCATAAAGAAAGTCCGTTGTAGTCCATGTTTCTGCTTCCATGTCCTAATAAAATAATAACACTCTAATTTTAGTATGAGCTCTTTATTTTGTTGGTTGATAATTGAGTTTCTGTATGTTTAGGGCTGTGACTTTTAGATAAGTTGGAACAAGATTCACAAAGAATAAGACACACAACTCTCACTAGTATTAACATAACCCTTTACAATCAGTAACACAGCTATTTACTTGTAATGACAAAATTCTTCATTTGTAATGACACAACTAAGTGTTCTCTTGCACCATATGCATCAATAAAAACTTTAAATTTAAATTATATTTCAAAATAATTTGTTTGTTAATATTTTTATTTTATTATTTTCTTACTAATATTTAAATATAAATTATGACTTAATTAAACATAAAGAGTAAGATAAAATAAACAATTTTTTATTTTAATATTGTATTTACTAATAGATGTCGACAAAAAAAGTATTTACTTATAGATATGTATATGTTTAACATTTTAGTCTTAGAAAGATTTTTATCTATTTTTGGTCAAAACCTATCAAATTAACTTGTATAAGTTAAAAGAAAATTTTGATCAAAATTTATATAATCATCAGAAAAGTTAAAATGAAGAGTATTTCTAATCTTAGTAGATATCCAAAAGATATTAATGGTATTAAGATTAAAATGTTACATTTAAAAAATAATATATTTTGAAGATATTTTAGTAATAAAAATAAAATTAAATAATATTTTTTAATTTATTAATATATTGTTATTTTATTTAATAACATATTGGAATATATATATATATATATATTTTTTTTTTGACATCGATGGAATATATTTACTTTAATAATGATGTATTGGTTACTACCATATTCTGGAAAAAAATTATCAAAAATGTAAAGCAACATTAATTTTCATTGTCCATATCACAATTAGCCATAAGCCATCTCATAATTACGCAAGATGAGTGTAAGTAATTAAAATATAAAATTTTAGTATTGACAAATTAAAAATTTACATATGATTGTTTTTATATGTATTGGAAATTTTGGAGTTTTTTATACAGTTATATATACGTAGGATCAGAAAAAAATTGTAAATTAGAACTATAGATCAAAACTTAGAATTTAATTGGTCCCGTTCATATATCTTTTCACTTTTCAGTCTTCGAGTGATGGAAAATAAACAGAATGTCACATGACTTAATTGGTAGAGCATTATCCAGTTTTCTAATGCTTTCTTAAGAAGTAGTTGGTAGAATATATATTTAGAATATATAAAGTTTGAAAACTAATTTAATATAATTTATTTATTTGTCTAAAATATCAAAAAATTATATTTTAAAAACCTTTTTTAAATAAAAATAATTTAAAAAATTAAGTTAAGTTTAAAATTATAATTATGTTTAAAATAATATTATTTATTCATAAGATATATATATATATAAACATAAACACCTATTAAACTAAAATTATTTATTCATATGATTTTATAATCATTGTAACTTATTATAAAAAAATAAGACCTTGATCACAAAAATTTATGTGAGATTTTAAACAGTTTTAGTAATTTATAATCGTTTTGAAAATTTCAAAATAAAATATATAAAAAAAAACTATTTTTTATTAAATGATTAGTGTAGCTGTGTAATTATTTTAATAATAAAAAGTTAAACAAAAATGATATAAAGTATACATATTCTGAACAAATCTTTATTTTCAATATCATTAATAGTTATATACATCTTAATCAAATTAGATAATTTCGTAGGTTTTATTTAAAGAAATAATATATATGAGATTTAGTTTGATATGTTATTTTGTTTGATAAGTCTTATATGAGACCAATGGACCATGTTTTAAAACTATGTTTTATATAAGGTGTTATATGAGACCAATGGATCATATTTTAAAACTATGTTTTATATGAGGTGTTATAGAATCCTTCTAAATTGAAATATAAGACATATGCCACTTAGGATGAGTTTATTTTTTAATTAATACAAACGTAAGATTACAACTTTTCAAATGTTTCTCAATTAATATATAAGAGATTTTTAACCTGCTTAATCTTGACATTGGCAAGAGACTTAATTAGACTAGGAATACTTTCTATTTTTGACTCCCTGGGTGTCCAATGTACCCCTTTGGTTATTCAGTATATGAAGAGTGATAGATTCTGTTTGTATCTCCATTTTTTTCTCAGTTTTGCAAAACAAGATCAGATTCCAAGATGTTTCTCATAAACTAAAAACAAATGTTTCACACAACTTTCAGGATTTAAAACAAAAAGGACAAAAGCTTGAGATACTCAGAACGAAGAAAGCAAAAGGACTTCAAGTGGGCTTCCTCATATTTCTTCCTGCACGAATCACTTCGTCCACCACAAGCAGCTGTGATGCAATCATTGGCCTGCAACACAAACAAAGTATTATTATGGCTTTAACCAAAACCCCACAACTTCATTAAAATTAGCTGGTTTGGTAGTTCCAACATTACCCTGAGTTGATTAACTGGCGTTTCACCAAGTAATTGTCGAAGATACCAGCAAGCTGCGGGTCAATTGGTTCACCATCCTCAATGTTCAGTCCCACAACGTTTCCTCTGTCATGCTCGCTCTGCATAAGAGTATAGCACAATGAGAAACTAAATCTTTGTTCTATCTGCAACTGATTTCGGTTTTTGCGGAAGAGGATAAGAGATGAATGGATACCGTTAGAGAAATGATCACGTCTTGTGTGTCAAGACCTGCGTTTTCTGCAAGTGTCTTAGGCACCACGAGAAGGGCATTAGCAAAAGCTTCAACGCTGAGTTGGGCACGCTGCAACGTTGAATGATAGTATTAGTGATCTAGACTATTCATGAAAACAATAATAGAGTATGTGTAAATGATATTAAATTACCCCTTTAACGGTTTTCTTGACTTCGTTGAGTAAGTGTTGTCTTGCTGCAACTTCAAAAGCTCCTGCTCCCTATATAAAGATGCAACCATGCATAAACATAACGCAAAGAATATACAATAGGTCTATTTACATGCTTTACGACAGGTTTAAATCAGGAATTAACAATTCGTCAGGTACTTACTAGCACAACACACTCGTCTTCTATTGTGTTCTTAACCGATCTTAGACCATCACGAACCGCATCCTTGATTTGAGCAATGGTGTGGTCATTAGGCCCTAGAAAATCAACAAATCATGAATGACAACCAAAGTGAATATGTATAAGAATAAATAAAACCTTTGAAAACTTAATGAAAAGAAGGAAGTTGGCCTAATACCTTTGATTAGGATGGTACACGAATTAGGGTTCTTCACTTGCTCCACGAAGGTGTACTTTTCCTCTCCAAGAACGTGCTCATAGACAAGTCCAGCCCATCCAAGCGACTCAGGGGTCAAGTCGTCAACAGAATTCACAGCTTCTCCACCACATGCCAAAACTAAACGTTCCATGTTCCTCCTCTTTGCTCTTCTAAGGGCAACAATCTGGAGACATAAAGAAGGGTAATTAGATTCAACAGTCTCTACACATGAGAAATTACAATCTATCAAAAGAGCATTCTTCTGTAGCATCTTTCTTATTACTTTCTAAGCATCGGACTAAAACAAATTCAACTGTCTGTAAACTAAGTATGGATTTAAGAAATTACAAAAGTAGTTATAGCTTACCCCTTCTCTAGCAAGAAGATCCAGCGATGGTGGGTCAATACCCTTTTGGTTGATGATAACAAAGTTGTTATCATTACCAGCACACACCTGCACAAGAAATAATATTAATATTTACAGAATTTCAGGATAAGGCTTGGCTATATATGGTATCTGTCCCACCTTGTTCTTCAGATCAATAATTTTCTGAACTCTTTCATCAACAGATTTCCTCTCGGCAGTGACCATGGCTTCCCTCTGCTCCGCATTAGAGTAGAAGAACCCTGCATTAATTTCACTGAAAGATAAATAGAAATATTAGTCTATATCACCATTCACCAACAACATCTAGGCTCTTATTTCTCTTCACCGAATTGACAATGGAATTATATTACACACCTCTTCTCATACTCCAGAGACACATTGCAAGTTAGGATGTGGCAATTCTCTGCGCGTCGTTTCATATCAGGGTGTCTCGAACCATGATCTAGAACAAGCCCCTCGACCTAAATCAGGAATGAATAAATATGGTACTTGTAACATGTCCAAAACCATAAAAATATTTAAGCATAACCAGCAAAAGTGGATGATTCCATACAAGTACGTATTTAAAAATGGGAAAACTATGAAAACATTTCAAGTGAACAATGTTACGTTAAAGGCATACCAATCGTGTGTCAACATCGAATTTGTGGCGCATGTGCATTATCTCCACCATAAACAGATCAATACCTTCCTCAGGCTTCCGGATACAGAGAACCTGTTATGCATGAAAAAGAGATAATCACACAAACTAACTTGAACAATAATATTTGCGCATAGATGATTCCTCAAAGGCTCAACGGTGTGGAAAACAAAAAACGAATAGCATTAAGAAGATTTTATCAGAGATAGATAAACTCACTGAATTAACGACAATGTCAGTCAGTTGATCAGCCAAGCCTTCGTACAGCTACACAAGAGTAAATCGGGAGGTTAGGGACGAAAAAAAGGAATAATCAGTCAAAATGAAAAAGATACAAATCTTAAAGTCAAGAATACCTTTGTTCTAAGTGTTGTTCTCGCGACCATTTTTAGGATCTCTTTATCAGGTTCATCACCCATAACCACAGGAGTCTTGAAGCTCTCGAGGAACTGAAGAGTGGCCTTCTTAGCAATCTCAAAACCATCAACTACGACACGTGGATGCATTCCTGATACATGTACATACCTTCATTAGGATTTAGGACTAACAGTTTATACAGACACCACTGGATTCAAATCTAGCAAATCAAAGTCGCTGAAAATCAATTAATTATTGGTACACATATATATGCTAAACTTAACATACAGACTGAGAAAACTAAAAGTGTCATATCAGAAAAGCAAGAACTTAAAACAAGAATAGAGAGGCATAGACCTAACGAACAAATCAATAAATTAAATCACGTAGTTTCAGCTAACCTAGAAACTCACCTTCATCAATGCAGCGTTCAGCCTGTTTCATGAGCTCACCAATGAAGATGACAGTGGAAGTCGTACCATCACCACTTATGTCATCCTGTGCAACAGCTGTCCTTGCAATCATAATAGCCGTCGGATTCTGAATTTGCTGCAACAATTAGAAAACAACCATGTAAGTATCATCAAATCAAGACAATTTGTAAAAATCAATACTTTCCTCTTCTTCTCTACCATAATGCTGAGAAATAAAATAAAAACACTTTCAGCTAATCAAAAACCTACATTAAACATACGAACAACACTAAAAATCATCTTTTCCGACCTAATGAGAAATGACTACACGTAATCAATCAAATCATATGCTTTAAATCATCAAATCAAAACAATTTGTAAAAAACAATACTTTCCTCATCTTCTCTATCATAATTCTGATTAAAAAAAAAAAAATCACTTTTAGCTAATCAGAAACCTACATTGAACATACGAACAACACTAAAATTCATCTTTTCCGACCTAATGAGAAATGACTACATGTAATCAATCAAATCATATGCTTTAACTCTCTGAACCATAGCCTAGATTCAATTTCAAACCAATCCTCTAAAGTTAAACTCAAACAAACACATCTCAAGAATCTAATACTAAAAGAACACAAAAGTCACAGACTTTTAAGTACCCTTAACTGCTAAAAAAGCAGCTAGATTCTTACAGATCTCAATAAGATCTTCACTCACCATTTCCTTCAATAGCGTGTTACCATCCTTGGTAAGCTTAATATCTCCCGATCCACCTACAAGCCTACACCAAACAAAACAGAGAGTAAACATCGTGAAAGTGAAGATTATGAACAGTATAGAAACAGATCAAAAGAGAAAGAATACATCTTGATGGTTCCTTTAGGACCGAGATTGGACTTGAGCACGTCCTGCAAACCCTTGGCGGCGTTGATGGTCATGTTAAGCGCCGCGGATTTGTTGAGCACCTCCGCATTAGGGTTCAGAACTCGAACAGACATTTTGGATTAGTTTCGGCGTTCGTACGGGATCGGACAAAGAAAGAGAAGAAACTAGAGAGTGAGCGAATGAAGAGAGAGAGATGTTTATTAGGGCTTACTGTGTTTTAAAATTTTGTGGAGAGAGAACAGGGAAGAGAGACTCTAATCGTCTTAGAGACTTTGGTTTTTTAAGTAAATTGCAAAACTAACTCGGAATATAATATTTGTTATCCTTTTACCCAAATATTTTTTGATTTCTTTTTTAACACTAATTAATTATGCATTATAAACTACGAAAATATTACATATACGATATTACAGCCGACAACTCTACATGCAGATTTACGTCTAATTGCATCATCCGCCTGATAAAATCCGCAATGGTGAAGATTTCTTGTAAGCTTTTTTTTTCCAATAATATGCATAATTTGTCATTCACTTTCTCTGAATTTTGAAACATTTTTGATATAAAAACTGCATAGCTTAAGGTTTGAATTTCAAACTTGATGTAAAAGCCTTTAAACAACTACTAGGATATGGAACTTCCACATTTGTAGAACACCAATAACATGTAATGGTGTTACTAAATCTTTTGTGTACACTGTACATCTGAAATTACCGTTTGATTATTTTTTTGCTAGTTTGAGATAATCCAAATTTCGATCCCAAATTAGCTTTGGTTAACCAAACACTTCAGAAAAATGTGATAGATTTTATCTTCCAAAAGACAACCAGATCCGCATGAAGACATTAACAGAATTACATTGCGGATTAGAAGACACAACAATTACAGTAAAATGAACGATGACCAGAATATAAGCTAAGAGCTATCTCAACTTCAAAATCAGATTAGATGAGTTTCTCTGTTATTTTGGTACTGCTAAGTTTATTTTCAAAGGGACATCAAATACATTCTTTCACCATTTGAGATTAAGATGTCTTTGTATAACACTCAGCTTTATTAAGACATGTTCACTCAGCACATCAGTTCACCGTCCGAGGCAGACTGTGTCCATGAATCGATAAAAGTTGAAAGTTTGTCGGGCAACTCAAACTATTCAAAAGAGCCTCGGTCAGAGAGAAAGAAGCACATAACGGTTTTGCTTTTTCTCACAATATAAGAAAAAAAGATACTACTAGTCAAGAAGAACAAGTCAAATAACAAATACAATGCAATTAATATACACCAAAATACATATACAAAAGTGTTTTTGAGAGAGAGCTTAAACTCCCAAACAAAGTTAAAAAGAGAACATTACTATATACAATGGTGAATAAAAAGATAATCGATTATATTTTACAGATTCATCTAATCTTCAAGATCAGCCTGAGCCAGCAAAAAAAAAACACCAAAACGAATACATAGAGATTTCTTGACTCTTTATATACAAAAGTACTAACCTGAATAATAACAAGTTAACAAAACGGTGACAGGCAACGGTAACTAATCTTCATCTTCCTCCTCCCCTCTCTCTCTCTCTCAGGAAAAGATAATAGATATTTCACAATATTCAAAATGGTGGTGGTCGTACTAGTAATCAAATCCTTCTCCTCTATATACACTTTGTTTTGTCTTTGTCTACTAAGCCATGGCAGGGATGCGGCCCGAGTTTTGGTTCAAACATTCAAACCCTTCAACTCTAACCGCAGGTGGTTTAAGTCCAAACTTCATCCTAACGCAACCACGAGAGGAAGATGCTGATGAAGACGATGGAGATGGGGAAGGAAAGCTAGTTGATGAATTGGGCTGAAGGAAAGGAGAGTTAGGTGAGAGTGGACTAAGTTTCTCATCACGAAAACGAGCATCTTGAGCTAATGGGTTCACTGCTCTCCTTGGAGGTGAACCGTGAAAATACGACTGATCTATTGTTCCATTATTATCCTCCTGAAAAGAGATAAAAGGACTTAGAATTCAATGAAAAATCTTTTGAGACAGAACATAATACAAACTACTAAGAAGTAAGAAGACATACCTTTCTACGAATAATGTCTAAAAGCTCAGCACCAGCTTTAGATTCACACAAATCAGTAGCAGCTTGACTACAAAAACAAAAACAGAGTTAGTTAAAATGTTTGGTTATAAACTTATAATCAAACGAAAGAAGAAAGGAGGATGCTTTTTTTTTTGTATACCTCATGTGTAATCTAATGGGGCGAATGAGATTGTTGGTGAGTAAGCATCCGACACGTCGCGGCTTAGGACATACAACGAGATCTTTGCGGTCGAATCCCATCATCTCCTCACGAGACATGAAGGCGGTGTTCTGCTGGAAGTTGTAATGATTCATCTTTGATTCACACAAGAACAACGCCTGTTTCAAACAGCAAATTAGGTCAGATTCATTACACAACATTCAGATCTGAGAAATTCTCCAAGAGGAAAACACAGATCGGATTTAAAAATTCAAACTTTATTAGAAAAAAAAATCAAAACTTTCGATACTAAAAGACGGTAATTAAAAAAAAAACTTAAGATCTGTTATCTGTAAAAATCAGCTATCAAGAAAGCTTGAGATAGAGAAGAAAGAGAGATAGATAGATACCTGAGTAAGATTCCACGAGAGAGGAGAGAGCAAGATGATGGAGAAGATATGAGAGAGAGCGAGAGAGAGAGGCGAAAAATCGTGTGAGGAAAAGGGAATTTATAAAAGGATGAGAAAGCAAACTGTGGGTGAGGTTGAAGACGACGTGAAACGACGTCGCTTGGTGATTTTTTTTTTGTAAATATTTGTTTTTTTCTTTTAATTGCCGTCGTAAAAGTGATATTCTGTGGACAGCTAAATATTCCGGTTTCCATGCACCTTATAATTAGCCTTGTAACTAATTGGTCAAACATAATGAACTTTCTTCTTCTTTTTTTTTTGCATTATTTTCGCATATTTTAACAAATCCAAGGATTTCTTTGAAAAAAATATGGGATATATGCAACACTTTTAATTATGTAAAAGTGCAGTTTTTTATTCTTTAAGAGAACAAGTAAAAATAGAAGTATTGAAACGCTGGCTTCTTTCAAAATAAATGGAAGGTGTGTATGGATGGAATTCATATCCAATTTGAGTTTGGATTATGTATTCATATTATTTTTGGGTCCTTTAGAATGGTTCTAGAAATTTGATATTTACCAAAATCTGAATGATAGTATTCAGTCTCTTGTCGAGAATTCAAACCATAAATTTTTATTAGAGACGTGTTTATAGTTTATTAAAAAAATATATCTGTCTCAAATTCTCGATTAATATGACATTTTTAGGATCTTACAAATTTAAACAATTTATATTCTAGTGATTTATATTTATTTAAACAAATTTCTATCAGAGTCGACTAATTCACTTTTTGAATTCATGTATTTTTCTGTGATGTAATATAACACGTAATAAACTTATTATTGTACAGTATTAGATTTGTGTATTTGATGAAGATGATATAATCTTATTAGAAAACTATTTTCATTATAGTTGTAAATAATTATATTTTAAAATTTTGCCTTAAACCCCTATTACTATTTGCACGGCACTGATACTTATCCTTAGTTTTTATGTTCACATCAATATTCAATATTTTCGGACTTCAACTTATTTGTTTATTGTATCATTCACAGTAGACTTTTCCTTTGTATATAAATTGACGTACCCAAAACCTGATACCCCCACCCCTCACGTAAACGAAGAGATAAAAAACTAGCCGTGGAGAGAGAGCAGAGAGGGAGATGTTTTGTTTGTCTTGGGACAAGAAAGGACAGTGGAAAGCGAGACATGCGAGCCATTCACGCATTGAACAAAGGAATAATAACTCCAAAAGGGCACCTACTTGAAGTTTATAATTTTTGATTATAGAACTCATTCCAGAAATAAATATAAAGGTCTACCGTGTGGTGTTGAGCCAAAAAAAAAAAAAGTATACCGTGTGGTAGGGTCATCAGATTAAACAAATCAAGCTTAATCAGTAGTTGAATCTTAAATACTTTTTAAGATATTATCAGTCGAGAGTTTCGTTACCTTGTACCTAACGTATCAACAGTTTCATAATCACGCTGCAAATGATCTAAGATAACTTAAATTTCTGCCGATAAGTTCTCAAAACAACATGCTTTTTTATTTTGTATTATTCTTGATAATTATATGAGAGTATTAAAATGTGAAATAGGAGGTTTCCAAGTTGCTACTTCTCTGAATAAATCATCCTAACACTTCACCTAAATGCACGTGACGTGACTGATTATGTTAAAGATGTGGCATTTCATTAATGTTTTGTCCTCTATCCAACGACACTGACCTGTTAGCACATCTCCACAGAATATGTTGAGGATCCAATCTCATGTTATATACAGAAATAATAAATAATACTCCCGACATTATTTGTTCACACGATGAAAGCATTACCAAAGACAAAGAGAAGACAAGAACCGCATAAATTCATTTTTTTTGTAATAATAATTGCGTAATTCTCATGATTTCTTAAACATCTGCTTACTCACTTTCGTGTCATCTTTATCCTTTTAAAAAGCAACAAAAAATCAAGTTGGAGCTTGGAATATAACAGTTTTGATTTATTTATTTAAATACAAAATTTTGAAGGATTCTTCTCAGTCCTTTACACGGTAGCATTTTTCATCACTAAAATTATTCATAACCACCCATTCAGTTTCCTTCTTTTTTTTTTAACAATTGAGATCTATACTATTATTTAAGAAGTAAATTTTCTTAGTTGTCATGTTCTCCATAAGTTTAGGTAATTTTATTTATTTATCATATTTATAATATTATATATAATTTATATATAATAAAACGAATTTATATGAATATATCATATTTTAGAAAATAAGATAATTCTTATGAATTATGTTGTTATCTAGAAATATATTTTAAGAATTATCTTATATCTAGAAATATATTTTTATATATAAAACTTAAAATATAATTCTTATGTATTATGTTGTTATGTTGGAAATATATTTTTCTATTATAAAACTTAAAATTAAAATATTAAATTTATATTATTAATAATTAAATTTATATTTTAGAAAATAAGTTAATTCTTATGTATTGTTGTTATCTTGAAAATATATTTTTCTATTATAAAATTTAAAACTAACATGTAAAAAAATGTATACTATTATTTAAGAAGTGAATTTGATGTTTGCTAATTTGTCATATTTTCCCTGATTTTAATTAATTTTGATAATTTATCATAATTTCTATAATTTTATATATAATTTATTATATATTTAAAATAAATTTATATTAATAGTATCAGATTCTTAGAAAATAATACATTTCTTATGTATTAAGTTATTATTTTGAAAATATATTTTTGTATTATAAATTTAAATTAAGATATAAAAATTTTTAGTTATTCTATAATTGAAATAATTTATACTAGTAATATTATACTTTTAGAAAATAAAGTAATTCTTATGTATTATGTTTTTATCTTGAAAATATACTTTTATATTATATAATTTAAAAGTAAAATAGCAAATTATCTATTATTAATTAAATATAAATCATCACTCACGAAAAATATTTAAGAAGTGAAATTGCTGATTCATTAAGTTCTCCATGATTTTAGGTAATCACTAATTTTAATTATATGTCATAATTTTTACAATCTTATATAATTAAATATTTTTTTATTATATTTTATTTTGAGAAAATAAATAACTTATGCATTATATTGTTATCTTGAATATATGTTTTTTTATTATAAAATATAAAATTAAGATATAAAAATTACAACTAAATACAAATTAAGTAAAAAATTTGTAGAAATATTATAATTAAATATAAATCAAGCATAATAATTATAGAAATATATTCTTTTAAATATTTCTGATTTTTGAGTTTTGTCATTTATAATTATTTGATGTTTGATTTGTACTTTTGAAAACATAAATAGTAATATATTATACTGGTTTTTAAATTAATGAAACATCAACTAATAAATATTTATAAGAAAAATATGCCCGCAAATGCGGGCAAAACACCTACCCTGTTCTATAAACTAAGAAAAAAAAACTCTGTGGCCATTTGCCACTTGCCATATAAGAACAACACCAGTGAGACGAAACGAGTTTGTGAATATATAGGCCCATGGGCTTTAAGAAACTTTTTTAAAAGCCCAGAATTGATCATTTTCAAAATAGGGCAACCACGGAAACCCTAACATTAAAAACCTAATTTCACCACCAAACTGCTCTTCTTGTAAGAAGAAGCCGCAAACCTCCCAGTACTCTTCTTCGTCCTTGCAGATTTCTCTAACCGGTACGTTCAAAGGGTTTTATTTGCTCTGTATTTCTCGAGTGGTAGTGTGCTCATCTATCCCTCTAAAAAATTAAAAATCTTGATAGCTTACTTCAATGTCAATAGAATGGTGAAATGTTTTAGCTTTTTGCAATTGGTCTAGAATCATCTAGAGTTTAGTGTGTATGAGATGTTATATACTATGGTTTAGTTTAATATACTACATGATTGGATACAACAGCTTAAGTTGACCTTTTAGTGAGTTTCTTATGTCTGAAGCATTTTCCTTTTTTCTTGTTTCAAGATTCTGTGAAGATGTTCTCCGCTCAGAACAAGATCAAGAAGGACAAGAATGCCGAGCCGACAGAATGCGATGTGCAAGTTGCTCAGGCTTTGTTTGATTTGGAAAACACCAACCAGGAGTTGAAAAGCGAGTTGAAAGATCTTTACATCAACCAAGCTGTGTACGTTACTTCATTCTTGTCTCAGATTTCAATGATCAAATGAGATTAATATGGTTTTGTTTTTATTGCAGTAACATGGACATCTCTGGAAACCGCAAGGCTATTGTGATTTACGTCCCATTCAGATTGAGGAAAGCTTTCCGCAAGATTCACCCTCGTCTCGTCAGAGAGCTTGAGAAGAAGTTTAGTGGAAAGGATGTTATCTTTGTTGCCACGAGAAGGATCATGCGTCCTCCTAAGAAAGGTGCTGCTGTTCAGAGACCACGCAACAGGACTTTAACATCTGTTCATGAAGCTATGCTCGAGGATGTTGCTTACCCTGCTGAGATCGTTGGAAAACGTACTCGTTACCGTCTTGATGGTTCCAAAGTCATGAAGGTAAATCGTAGTATCTTTTTATGAGAATGTAAATTAGAATTTTGTTTGAATACGCTTTTCATTGTGATATGACTTATGTGGCAGGTGTATTTGGAGGCTAAGGAAAGGAACAACACAGAGTACAAGCTGGAGACTATGGTGGGTGTGTACCGTAAACTTACTGGAAAGGATGTCACTTTTGAGTACCCAGTTGAAGCTTGAAAGTAAGACATTGATGATGCTGAAGAAGAATCATCTTCAGGATAGAGAAGAGAGGTTTTAAGTTTATGTGTTTTGGTATTTGATGTAATGAATACTTTTTGTGCTTTTCAATTTTGAAACCTATGTTATAATTCAGTTTCATGCCCAAGTTCCCACTTCAGCAGCACACTGAGAACAGAATCTAAAGACTAGGCTTTAAAAGTGTACATGAACACTTGCTTTGTTCAACTTAAATAGATTCCAAAGACTTTCAACAATCTGACAAATGCTAAATCAGTCTGTGTGTGAGAAATGGTGCAGAGATTCAGTTTTTGGTTTAGCATTTGTTTCTACAGCAACACAGCTTGAGAGAGAACACACTTGGCTATTCAAGAGGCATATACATATCCGGTTTTGGGTCAATGGGCCTTTTAAATGTAGCCCAAAATTGTATGATAGGACAAGTAATAGTAGCCTAAATGATGCTTAGTGGCTGTTATGACGTCATCATCATGTGTTCTTGTATACGGCACGTGAGTACTCTTCTAATTCACGTGCGTCCCACGTCATCCAAAATCTAATCCAGAAAATCCATCGTTGCCAAATCACCTCTTGTGTTTTACACATTGCAGCAGTAAATTTGTATTTCTCGATTTTTTAAATCAACAGATAAAATTCCTCAATAATTCGGCCATTTAATTTTAAAGATAGTTTACTTTATGTTTCACAGTTTTCTTACGAATTAAAATCTAAATTAATACGAAAAAAATAATTTATTTCCTTATGGTTTTGGATAAATATGAATCATTACACAAAATCCAGAATTTTTTTTTGGATTTAAAAAACGACAAATAAGCTGTCTGTGAAGTAAGCTTTTTCTCTGCATCAAAATCTCTGATATCAAAATCTCTGATAAAGCTCTTCTCACAATCCCCTCTCTCTCTCTCCGCGGAGTCCCCGAAGCTTCACTGGTAATCTCTTTACTCGAAATAGTCTCTCTTTCACTTTTAGTCTCTGTCGTTCGTTTTCCAAATCATTTGAAAAACTCAGTTTCTGTTAACCACTCGCGATCAAAATAACGTTTTGTTGTGACGTCGCGTGTTGTTCATCCTTTCTAACTTCTCGTTATACCTCCGTTATAGATTTAACGCGACATTTCCTCATATTATAACTAATCTCTCTCTCACTCTATAAAAAAAAGGAACAAACAAAAAAAAAATGCAGTTATCAACGTATGCGTTTAAAGGAAACGCCGCGTTTGCGTTTCAGCGACGTAACTTCTCTAACCTCCTCCACAACAGATCCGTCACTACCACTACCACTAACGGAATTCGATTCTCGCCACCACTCCACCTCCACTGCTCTGCTTCGAAACCGATGGGAGCGAAGCTCGCTCGCGCCGAGAACGGAATCCAAACCGTTATGAATCTCTCTTCCGTCAAAGCTCGATCCGTCAAAGCTCAAGCCTCCTCTGGTTCGTCTCCGCTCAACTTCTCTTTGCATATAGTCTTCTTCTAAGTTCCTTCGACTGATAATAGTTTGAGATTGAATGTAGGTGATGAAGAAGAAGCTATACCTTTGAAATCAGAAGCGAATAGCTCCAACGGCACCGTTTTACCGTTCGTTGGTGTTGCGTGCCTTGGTGCTATATTATTTGGTTATCATCTCGGGTATGAGTAGCTTTAGTATTGATCATGGATGTTTTATAGATATAGATGATGAATATGTTGGCGTTGGATTGATTTAGGGTTGTTAATGGTGCTCTTGAGTATCTTGCTAAGGATCTTGGCATCGCTGATAACACTGTTCTGCAAGGCAAGTGTGTTTTTGATTCGTGGTTAATGATTTAGTTAGCCAAAAGCTCATTTCTCTTGATTTGATTCTAAGCAGGATGGATTGTTAGTGCGTTGCTTGCTGGTGCAACGGTTGGTTCATTCACTGGAGGTACTTTAGCTGATAAGTTTGGACGAACAAGGACGTTTCAGTTGGATGCTATCCCTCTTGCTGTTGGAGCTTTCTTATGGTATTTTTGAAATCACTAAAGTTATACCTATTGGTTTGTAGTTTTTTTTTGTGTTTTTTTAAATAATGCTTTTTGTTTGGCAGTGCAACAGCTCAGAGTGTGCAAACTATGATTGTGGGACGGTTGCTTGCAGGAATTGGAATTGGGATCTCATCAGCTATTGTACCACTTTATATATCCGAGGTTGTTTCTAACACCTGAGTTTCATCATTTTTGCACATTTAAAGTCTTAAATGTTATGTTGGTTGAAGCGTGTGGTGATTGGTGTCAGATATCTCCAACTGAAATCCGTGGAGCATTAGGATCAGTGAATCAGTTGTTCATATGTATAGGAATACTTGCAGCTTTGATAGCTGGATTACCCCTTGCAGCAAACCCTCTATGGTATGTGAATCCTTTTTTTATTCATCCGAGCAACATATATATTTTTTCTGTATTGTATATTGAGTTTCCAAGTCATGATTTTATAGGTGGAGGACGATGTTTGGTGTTGCTGTCATCCCTTCCGTTCTGTTAGCTATAGGAATGGGTTTTTCTCCAGAAAGTCCAAGGTGGCTTGTTCAGGTACACTCCATGGACACAAACTCACACTTAACTGAGATCATTTTTTTTGACTAGTTAATGATATGAAATTGCAGCAAGGAAAAGTCTCTGAAGCTGAAAAGGCGATTAAAACTCTGTATGGTAAAGAAAAAGTGGTTGAACTAGTGCGTGACTTATCAACCTCTGGCAAAGGTTCTTCTGAGCCAGAGGCAGGATGGTTTGATCTATTCAGCAGCCGCTACTGGAAAGGTATTGCATGACTTGCTGTAGCCTGTAGATAACATTGGTTTGATCTCTTCAGTTCAGCCAAGATCTTGCTTTCAAGCCTAATATTGTATTTGATCTACTGACGTAGTTTCTTGTCTGTTCTTGTTGCAGTTGTAAGTGTAGGTGCAGCTCTCTTCTTGTTTCAACAGTTAGCTGGAATAAACGCAGTGGTGTATTACTCTACATCAGTGTTTCGTAGTGCCGGAATCCAATCTGATGTTGCGGCCAGTGCTCTCGTTGGAGCATCAAACGTCTTTGGTTAGTTTTCTCTTTTATGTAACTATGTTCCCATTGAGTTCCAACTTAACCGAACAAATAATATAAATTCTGTTGCAGGCACTGCTGTTGCTTCTTCCTTGATGGACAAAATGGGAAGGAAAAGTCTTCTACTTACAAGCTTTGGTGGAATGGTACACTACTCACTATTTTGTTTAACCTCATTTGTATATCTCAACCGGGCTAACTCTAGTCTTTGTTTTTTTTTTTGTATGGAAATAGGCATTGTCGATGCTTTTGCTCTCTTTGTCCTTCACATGGAAGGCTCTTGCTGCACATTCTGGCACCCTTGCTGTTGTTGGAACTGTTTTGTAAGTCAATCTCCTCTTAATAAATCGTTTCAGTCTCTCTCTGTTTCGACTTAACTGAATCTTGGCTTGTTTAACCAGATATGTTCTGTCATTCTCACTTGGTGCTGGCCCGGTTCCGGCCCTTCTCCTTCCAGAGATATTTGCATCACGAATTAGAGCAAAGGCTGTTGCTCTTTCTCTCGGCATGCACTGGGTATATATATCTAATAAGCTCTATTGTTTTCGACCATAGTTTCTTATCTTGACTTATCACCTTTGTTTTGTTTTTTCTCTTTCTTGTGCCCAAACAGATATCAAACTTTGTGATTGGACTCTACTTCCTAAGCGTGGTGACTAAATTCGGAATCAGCAGTGTCTACTTGGGTTTCGCAGGAGTATGTGTCCTTGCAGTCATGTACATTGCAGGAAACGTGGTTGAGACTAAAGGACGGTCACTGGAGGAAATAGAGCTTGCTCTTACCTCTGGCGCTTGATTTTAAACAAAAACAAAAAAAAACCCACTCTGTTTCATCCATCATTGATCTTGTGAGTCTCTTTCTTTCCTTCTACGCTTAGTGCTCTTTTAATAACTTTGTACAATGAACTAAATAATCAATAATGAGAAAATCAATTCATCAACCACTACATGTTGGCTTTCCTTTCACACCTTTCCTTGGTATCTAGCCTGATTTTAATGGCTTTACATAATCTTCTTCTGTCCGAAGAAATAATAGTGAGATCGTTGATATCAACACATCTGAGATCCAAACAGTAATAAAAGCTTACGTTAGTTTTTTTTTTTGATATATTATTTTATTTGCATACGTCTATTGTGTAGCTCATGTAATGTCGAAATTTGTTTCTCGGTGACGTTAGATCGATTAAAATTACGTTGACGAGAATGTGTTGACGCTAATAAAGCTTCTTTTCGGTTCTCCTCTGCTTCTCTCTCTAGTCCTCATCCACACCGCTGTCTCCTCCATGGTTTCTCCATCGGCGTCCATCGCTGCTGCTTCAATAAATTTGAGAATGAACAGAACGACGCCAGACCATCCTGTTGCCTGTTCTTTTTTAGTTATTTGAAAATGTAGTGAGAGACAACACCCCCAAAGAAAACTTGTCTAACTAACGACCCTTGTCTTTTTACTTGATACATAATAAACCTAACATTTTCTGGTGTTAAAAGTTATACCCAAAACTGTGGAACTTTGACGTTTGTTCCATCAAAATAAATAATTTATGTTGAATTTGAAACCGTAACTAAATTTTAATTAAAACTAGGTTAATTACTAGTTTCATGATTAACTCTATTAATGAAATCCTAATTATTATATCACCGAAAATAAATGGCCTAAGTCTATCTTACAGCTTTACTTAGAAGTAATATTCTCCACTTTGGTTTTTTATTACTTTTTTTTGCACTAAAAGCATAATATAATTAGACCTTACCGATAGTAGCTTAAAGAATTCACTAAACTTTTTTTTTATGGTCAAACAAGGCTTAACTTCTTTATTGTCGATTGTTGTTCAAAACAAAAATTCGTATTTGACTATAAAGCCACAAAAGAAGAGGGAGAAAGTTATGGCAATGACATTTAAGTGCACCTAAAATTAGGCATGAAATCGTGTTCCTCGGGTTCGTGGGTCAGCGCCGAACATCTTGCACACGCTTGTATTTTTCTAATACTAAATTGTATCTCAAACTTTCCGATTTATAAGTTCTAACGTAGCAAATTTACAACTCATAAACTATATAGTAGCTAGAGTTTTAGTTTTTTTTTTTTTTTTTTATCAACCTAGAGTTTTAGTTTTTAAAAGAGTGACATCGTGGTTTTCGATTTGATTTGCAAGTCACGAAGCTAGAGTTGGCTATTATGGGTTGCTACGAAATGTTCTTTGCTTCGGTTTAATTTATACTTTCAGAAAGAAAACTAAAAACAGAAAAAAAGGAACGTAAACACACATCATTAAAAGTCTTTTTTTTGAAACACTATTAAAAAGTCTATTAAAAGTCTGTCACAAAAACCGTTCGTTACATCACCACTCCCACCAGTTGATTCAACCTAGGATTCAGATTTGGTCCGATTCAAATATCCATATTTGACTCACCTTTTCTTCTTTTTTACTAATTTGACGTTTAAAGGTTGAATCACCGGTAGACGTGTACTATCATGCAGAATCAAGATTGTGAATTTTTAAATCAATCACCGCTAGCTTTGTATTTACAAGATGTCCCCTTTACTTAAACTGCAATCAACGTGTACCTCTTACACCGTCATATGGGCAAGATAAAATTTCTCAAATCGTATTAATGTTTAAGATCTAAAACATAAGTTTTGTATTTAATACATGATACATTAATTGACTTAAAGAGCAAAAAAGCCATCAGGTCAACTCTTCATTACAAAGTCTACCCTGTTAATGTACATTAACTTGCAACTTCTCCTTTGACTTTGTCTAATACACTCCAAACAGCTTGCTATTTATTCTTGTACGCCTTGTAATATCGCATTTATAATAACTGTTGCAAAACGCTTAACGATCACATCCTCTCTCTCTCTCTTTCCTTTCTCCAAAATGGTCATTATTGATCAAAAGAGCAAGAAAGAAGAAGAACATCCAATGATCTCAAAGCCCTTGAGATTGAATCTCTTTGTAAAGGGTTATAATCATCTCTTAACTTCATTCATTTTCATCACTGGTTTCTCAATTGGTCTCTTTCTTTGTCTGCAACTAAAAGACTTCCACATTTCGACGATGAAGACACAACAACAACCCTTATGGTCAACATTATTATTCAACAACACAACGAGTGTAGAGACCGAACAAGAGTTACAACTACAAGTACTTCAACACAACATGAGTGATCAAGAACTCTTCACCAGGGTCTCCTCATTATCATCATCATTAACATCATCTTCATGGTTTGGGTGGAGACATGATAATGATGAGAAGAGGGTTGTGAAAGTGGCTTTCATGTTCTTGACAGGTGGCAGACTCCCATTGGCTTCTTTGTGGGATAAGTTCTTTGAAGGACATGAAGGGTTTTATTCCATATATATTCATACTCATCCATCTTTTAAAGACTATTACCCTGAGACATCCGCCTTCTACTCAAGAAGAATCCCAAGCCAGGTAATTCATGAATCTTAAGAGCATTAATTAGTTAATGACGTTTATTTCGTTTCTTAATCCCTCCTCCTCCATAAATATGATTAATAAATCTATAGTGATTTAAGGCCATGTTAAATCATTGTATTTGTAGCTTGCTTGACAAGGACCCACATTAGATTTGTCCTGAAGACTATTGATTGATATTAAAACATATATTTAGATTAATTATATTCAATATTTACCAGTCTATAGTCGTTTATGTCATATTTTCATATAGTTTGTGATAACATAGTTAACCAACTTTTTAAAATATTAGATTTGTCCCATAGGCCTCCACTACTATATGTATTGTAATATGTTAGATTTATTTTTTATTGCTGCATCCATGTTTTTTTAAATACATTAAATATTTTTCATATTGTTGATATAAAGATATACCTTCCAATACCATAGTTATATGTTCAGTAAACCGTGCATTTGTTTAGATATGTTCAGATGATTTAAAACATTTAATAATGCTGATGGTTTGTGAATATTTGAAACAGCCGGTCTATTGGGGAACATCATCAATGGTAGACGCAGAGAGAAGACTATTAGCCAACGCTCTCCTCGACGAGTCAAACCAAAGATTCGTCCTCTTATCAGATTCTTGCATCCCATTATTCAATTTCACAACCATCTATGATTACTTAACCGACACTAATCTCAGTTTCATCGGCTCATATGACGACCCAAGAAAGTCCGGTCGAGGCCGGTACAATCCCAAAATGTATCCACAAATCAATATCACACATTGGCGTAAAGGATCACAATGGTTTGAAACTACACGCGAACTTGCTCTTCACATAATCTCAGACACGGTTTATTACAAGATATTTGATCAGCACTGCAAACCGCCTTGTTACATGGACGAACATTACATCCCGACCCTCGTTCACATGTTGCATGGCGAGATGAGCTCAAACCGGACCTTGACTTGGGTTGATTGGTCGAAAGCTGGTCCACATCCTGGCCGGTTTATTTGGCCTGATATTACTGATGAGTTTCTTAACCGTATCCGGTTTACAGATGAGTGTGCGTATTATGGTCGTGATGGTGAGAATATTACAACTTCTAAATGTTTTTTATTTGCGAGGAAGTTCACAAAAGAGACTTTAGAACCTTTGTTAAGAATCTCGCCTGTGGTTCTTGGCTTTGGTCCGTAACTACAATGTTTGTACGTTTTTTTAATTAGTAAATATTATTATTATGCTAATAATAGAATTTCTTTCTTTCAACCATATTTTTGTCATTCCACCATAATATTTTTGTCATTTGTCTTCAAATGTTGGCTACCCTACCTGATTTAACCGATCAATAGCCCAAGAGCTGACTGGTCAAGCGAAAATTACCAAAGCAGATACGCTCACTCACTGGATCACATTCTTGTTCATTTATTGTGGTATTTCGATGAATACTCAGATATTTAGTAAGTTTTTGAGTGCCTAATTATCATGTATATACACATATTCTCAATAAATAAATAATAATTCAACTTCTTTTAGAAAAGGACAATTTGGCAATAATGTTGAAAGGGAGCAGTATCAGTCTTCTAGTTATTTGTTTTTAGGGACCGATCCAAAAGTTACCATACTTTTTCAGAAGTCTCTGTAAATGTACCTACCACACAAGCTTTGGCTGTCTAAAACACATTTGTCTTGTGCGGTAAAAGATGTTTTCTTCTATAAAAAGGGAAATAATGTTACCTTTACAGAGGGACTTTCAACTCAAGTCGAGCACCTCTACTAATTCTCAAAATAATTTGAGGGGGACAATGAAATGAAGATATCATTGAATTATATACCCAAAACTAAACTAATTCTAAAATCTAGACAAAGAAGGATTGTACTCTTAGCAACTTTCAGTGTATTGTTCATAACGGTTAGTTATATTACTAATTATAGTTTTCTTGATGAGAATAAGATGCCTAGATTGGACATTTTAATCAGTTCCAACAAAACCAATCCCACATATAATAAATGCAAGAGACTGCATGAATAGATAAATGTAAAACAATGTACTCCCGAAGGCAAAGTCGTAGCATGCACAACACAGTATGTATATCCCCACCATCATCTCTTTTAGGTTTAATCTGCAAGAAATCAAATTCTTTCACCAGTTACTATTCGTAGAAACTTTGATTGATGGCTTTATTTAGTTGTTTGTATGTTGTACCATCTCACTAATTTTGAAGATGAAGCTTATGAAAGATTAACCAGAAATTCATTGCTAATACTTATTTATATATATATATTAAATCTTTACCTTTGGAGAATCCCATTTCGAGGTTTTTTCACTTGAGGTAGTAACTTAGTCTGAAGAGCATCTCCTAGTTTTTCGGTGACGACCCATTCGTTAACTCTTCCTCCTTCAAGCAAACCGATGAAAGTTCCTTTGGTCCGATGCATAGCCATTACATTCTCGAACAAGACCCAGAACACCACGAGATAGAATGATCTACGTGAATGCAAATAATTCATATATTATATAGTGTTAGTATAATAATGAGAATTATGCCGTTAAAAGTATGTAGCATGCACTAACCTTGGCGTGGCAATAGCAGTGAAGAGAGTGATCATAAAAGGAACGTAAATAGTTGACCAAGTGGGAATGTTGACTTCGTAAAAGAATACACTCGTAGGAAGAACGATGCAATAGAAGAAGAAAGTGAAGAAATGGACTAGGATCTTCCGTAGAAAGAAGAAGCTGTATATTACATATAGCTTCTTCCAAATCATCACTCTCTGTTCACAATAGTCAAATCAAAGTCAGTACCAAAACCTTCTTTTATTTTTTGTAAATATTGCTTAAAGATCAAACAATAGAGAAACTGAAATTTGATATCATCATGCATGCCTCACGTTACATGTTGGCACGTGCGACCAACAGTTTTCACGTGTTTATCTCAAAGTGAAACATGTGAAGTGGAGAAAGTACCTTATTGAGAATAATTTCCATAGTCATTTTCCTGAAGAGATTAGCTGGACCGCATGACCATCGATGCTGCTGGAATCTAAAAGCCTTGAACTGACTTGGAAGCTCACTTTTCACCTACAAAAAAATATACAAGTCTTGTTAATTGACATCCACACGTAAATAGATATTATAATTTTTTTTTTTTTTTGAAACTGAGATATTATAATTGTTGCATATGGAATATGTAACGAGACGGCTGCTAGTACAATTTTTAAAATTATAACTTTCCATAAAGTGTGTGCAAAGCAAACAGCACATGTGAAGAATATTAATTAGGTGTTGGACTATTTCTACCAGTTAAAAACTTATTTTTCTAATTTACAAAGAGGTTTTGGACACATTCATTAATTTAGTATTGTCCCCCTCCCAACAATAAAAAACGAGAAGTACCTCAATGTCGTTGACAAAGACAAATTTCCAGCCATGTAAACCAACACGAACGGCCAAGTCCATATCCTCCACGGTGGTTCGATCTTTCCAGCCTCCGGCTTCTTCCATCCCTGCCAATCTCCATACACCCGCTGTCCCTGCACAACTCCAGTTATATTGTTTCAGTTGGAACATATAAAAAAAAAAATATTGCTAATGAGAGATTTTTTTTGTCACTATTGACTTATTAAGAGATCTCAATAATCACTAGTGTAAAAAGAGACCGATTTAAAATATGTAA
>CAKOAT010387377.1:145540-191542 GCA_932364175.1 Eruca vesicaria subsp. sativa
ATATATATATATATATATATATATATATATATATATATATATATATATATATATATATATATATATATATATACATGCAAATGTGGCTTGTTTTAGAGATTATTAGCTAACAATGAAACTATAAATAATATAAAACTAGAGCATCTATATGAGAAATAAAATTAGAATTAAAAGTTTTCTACCAGAGGATAAATTATTTAAATAAACGTTGACAGAGATGTACCATTGAAGCCAAAGAAGGCATGTCTGGTGGATCCAGATTCTTGCTCTGCCATAAAATGGTAATTGAGTGACATCTCTTGCATCCTAGTCATCAAGCACTTGTTTGCGTTCACTGCACCAAACGAATCATTTCATTCCCAATAATACTAGGAGCATATGTGTATATACTTTATTATCTCAAAACCAATAATGTCGAAGATAATCTTTTATTATGGTAAAGTATCCATACCAAATTTCCATCGAGCTTGAACAAGAGCGAGCTCAGGGTTGTGGATGAGAAACGGGACAGTGCGGTGGAGGTAATCAGGCTCTGGCTGAAAATCAGCATCGAAGATGGCAATGTAGTTGCATTGTTTGACGTAGCTATGCTTCATGCCCTGTTTAAGTGCTCCAGCTTTATAGCCATTTCTATTGTCTCTCCTCTCACACTTTATGTTTATGCCTTTGCTTGCCCACTTTGCACACTCCATGCTCACCATTTCCTACCATTAAGACATTGCAACACTTGAATATTAATTAGTAGTAATATTTAATCATTGTGGTTATAAGAAAACCAAAACATTGACGTGACTTTATAAAGTTGTTAAGTTATAAAAGAAAAAGAAAGTAAAATGTTTGTTTATATATTTTAATATGAGCAAATATTTTATTAGTATATTAGCTAGCATGCGTTTGAAAAAGTTAATTATGTGTACCATGATGGTGGGATCAGTGGAATCATCTAAAACTTGAATGATAACTCTATCCAATGGCCATGTGAGTCTGCAAGCAGCACCTATGGATAATTGAAAAACCTGTGGGTTCAGAACAAAATCAAAGTTGTAAGACAGGATTGGATCATCATTATTGAATACTTAGTCAGTGTTTAAACTTCTAAATACCTCTCGTTCATTGTACATTGGGATTTGGACAAGAACCATGGGATAGTTATGGTCTCCGACCTCTATGTCCTCCTGCATTGCCTCCCATTTGTAGATCTTTTCGGGTTTGCGTTTAAACAGCTTGACGTAAATTACTACAATGTTCATATACACACTCTCTACGAAAACCAACAAAGAGATGACCAAACATATAGCCACCAAACATTTGAACATTGGAACCATAAGCAGACTCCTCACTTGTCTCAGCCACATAGTTTCCATGTTTGTACACACTCTTTACACCATTATATGCTTCAAGCTTTTCGAAAGACGCAGCTGCATCTTCATAACTCCTTCCATGGATCAACTTGTCGTAAAGGAAACATAGCTATTTGTCTTCTCAGAATCAAGATATGGGAGTGAGATAGAATGGTGGAAGAATAGGATCAGAGGGGTTTAGTAAGGTTTTTGTATTATTGTCTAGAAGTGATTGACTTGAGAGAGATTCTCTTTTTTTCTCTCTTATAGTTGAGTTAAATAATGTATCTCTCATTTAAGAGTTTTGTTTTAATCATTATTCATCGTCCTTGTACCGAATCATGTGGACCAGATCTTGAATATAGCTAGTGGGAGAACACCAAAATGCGAAAAAGACCAAACAAAGGTTTCACTCAGTCTCACTATTTTTATTCTTAAAACTTTACTCATGTTTTTTTTTTGTAAATAAAAATATTTACTTATGTTATGGTATACTATGCAGTAACGCACTTGTATGTTATTTTTAACTTGCATTTTACTGCAATGTCAAATAAAATGCGTTTCGTAATTACATGATAAAAATAGTTTATGCATATATAATATTTTTAAACATGTTGTTGATAAACAGTAAAAACTTCAAAAAAAATAAAGGTCTGGATTTACAACACCATCTTTTTTACCTTGCTAAGAAAAGCAAAAACAATGGAGCACAATTATGACTTATGAAGATTAAGTTTTGTTAAACATTATTTATAAACATTTCTGAAGATTTTTAGTCAAAAAAAAACATTTTTGAAGATGTAATTATTGTACATTCACTCATTCAGGGTATGAAACGATAATCTCAATCAAAGGAGTAACTTTGAACTAGCAACCACTGTAATTTTGAGAAAAAAGAAGAATTAATGATCTGTCTTTGAAATATTAATGCAACACCGTAGTCTTTTCCTAGTTCTTTCGCACCTAGGAAGATTCATATTATCAACCAAAAGGGTCAGTGACTTGACTGATTTGAGAGATTATCAAACAATGGTGTAGCTATTGCGTTGAATGATTGACATAGTCTCGTTCTTATACTAACCATCTTGTAAGGTATACGTATCCATGCCTTTGTACTATTTGGAATAATATTGACCACAAAAGAAATGGAAGTGTAAAATAATATTATCAGCTAAAGATAGGCCAGAAATGAAAAGTCATCAGAGATCTGGAATATGTATTCTTGGCACTACAGAAAATAGTGTCCCCACTTGAGTTTTGTCCCTTTGATACGCAAGTGGCGAATGTCAAGTTGTCAACTATTCCAACGCGACTCGAGTAATCAATCACGGGCGGTGTAACGCGCTAAAAGCAGAGCTACGGAACTAGACGGGCTTGATGCGTTGAGACAAATAAGGCCCATTAATAAATGCGCTATTGGATCTATTAGGTAATGGGAAGCTGAGTTTAGCAATTTACTGAAATTTTCAGAACCCATTAGTATTTTATTGAAGAGGTAATTTCTAGAGGTGGACGTTCGGGTACCCATTCGGGTTCGGTTCGGATCTATTCGGGTTTCGGGTTTTCGGGTTCACAAATTTTAGCCCCATTCGGATATTTCTAAATTTCGGTTCGGGTTCGGTTCGGATCTTTGCAGGTTCGGTTCAGGTTCGGATAACCCATTTAAATTATTTTTAAAATTTTAAAATTGGTTATATACTTTAATTTTTTTTTAAAATCTATACACAAAATAATATATTACAAATAATTGAATAACATAAATCAAAATACCTAAAATTAACATGTAAAGTAGTTTGATTTAAATACTTGGATTGGAAATCAATAATTTTTTAAGTATTTTTGATGTTTTAAGTGTATTTTAGCAATTCTAGACATGTATGTTTGACTATTTAAATATATTTACAAGTATTTTGAACAACTTCAAAGTATTTTATATATATTGAATATTTTTTATATACATTAAATATAAAAATAACTAATATATATATGTATATAAATCTCTTTCGAATATATTCGGGTACCCGAAATACTTCGGTTTGGGTCGAGTTCGGTTTTGGTTCTTTAAATACTAAAATTTTGAACCTATTCGGATATTGAATTAATTTCGGTTCGGGTTTGATACTACTTTTTCGGATCGGATTCGGTTCGGTTCTTCGGATCCGGATTTTTTGCCCAGCCCTAGTAATTTCTCTATATTTAACGCCAATAATACAAATATTTTGCACGCCAAAAATATGATACCTTACCTCATGTGGTAAGTTTGTCATGGTCTGTTCAATAGATTCATTAGATCCAATAAGTTATTTTATTCTGATAATGTAACTCAAACATTTGTTCTGTTCGGCTAGTAGTTTCTTTATTTCTTGTAATTTGGACCGTTTCTCCATTTGCTTCTGTTCACAATCCAGATTTAAAACAGCTAAATCCTAGTGAGTATATATTAGTCTGCAACTCTTATCATCACAGCTATAACACGAAAACGATAAGATCTCATAAAACATTGTATATGGTTTGTAAGGAAAGAAAATGTTCCTTTTTTACATTTTATTATTTTAACATATAATCTAATAAAAAATTTATTGTCATGAATGGAAACCAAAACCGGTCGCCAAGGTTTACTCAAATGTATATTGGCCATAACAGCCTTTAAATTATTTTTTTTTTTAAAAAAAAATTGATTAACTTTCTTCAAAATTAGACGATTACTACTCCCTCTATTTCAATCTAGTTAGTGTTTAAAGAAATTTTTTTCCAGTAAAAAAATATATTTAATTTTTCTTTGTCTCCAATTCTTCTTCTTTTTTTTTTTTTTTTTGATAAAATGATTCTCCAAAATTTTAGGATCGGGTAAGAAAAAACCCTGCTCCTCACTTATCCACAATTGTCTAGTTGGTAACTAACAAGATTCTTATAAAACATTAGCTGGAAAGATACAGTATCAATCTTAAGTAGAAGAAAAAGAAGACAAAACATCACGTCATATAGTATTACAACAACAAAGTGCTTGAAACAAAGATCACTGTTGACTGAAAGTGAAAAAAAAAAAGCAGAAGCATGTGTTGTAAACCAAAAAAAAACTGTAAAACCAAATGCCTGAAACTGTAACAACATAATAATTGTTTTTTTGACTACTCTCAACCATTGTGGATGCGTAGCTTACCGAGAGCTTCAGTGAGCATCATGGTTTGTAGCTGAGGCGGTAGTATTGGAGCGGGTGGCTGAGTTTTGTAAATCTGAGCACAAGCTACATCGTCATCGAGGTCAATGTTATAGATGAGATCATCTCTAAGGGTAGCTTCACTTGATGTTTGTACAGATGAATCAACGGGTTTGGGTGGAGGGTAGACATGTGAGGACATCTGTGGAGCTAGAGAGACCATTGGGGAATCAACTTGGTGGGTGTTTAAAACGTTGACGTGTTTCAAAGGTGGGGCTTGATGAACGTGCCTTGAGTTGTACTGATCAACTGGAGTGTAATAGATTGGGTATGGCTGTGGCGGGAGCTGATAATGTGAGTGGTTTGTGTGGTGGTATGTTGTTGGAGGCAATGTCATAGGTGAGGTTCCAGTGATGTGAGGAGGCTGTCCAGTGTAAACAACATGGGTATACTGTTGTTGAGCTGTGTTTAGAAACGGTGGATACACTGGGACTGGAACTGGTTTGTTTACCTCCAGAACATGAGGACGTGTTGGTAGCTCATGAGGAGAGACTTGTGTGACGGCAGTATTGTCTCTGTTAATATATTAAGAAAAAACATGAAGAATAGTTAGAGGGCTGGCTTCTTCTTCTTCTCTACAATATACACAATCCTTAAAACATCTAAAACAACTCATACTAGATTTTGACCCGCGCAAGGTGTTTGTTTTCGTTTATAGTTATTTATATAAAAATTTTGTTTTCACTTGTAAATTGGTATATATTATAGTAATCACATATTTACGATATGTATAGTAAATGTTTTTCAAACATAATAATATTATATAATAAGTGTTTTAATCAAATAGATTGTTTCTAATTTTCTATATTATGCATGTTTTTCAGACATGTGTTTGTTTCTTCTTCTATATTTTATTGTTTGTTAGATTAGTATTTCATTTTAAGATAAAATAGTATAAATAAAGCTTGATTAAATATTAGTATACTTTACTTTGCAAAGATAATATAAACTTCGAAGAATTTTTTGCTAAAAACTAAACTTATAGCTTCATAAATTAATATTATAAAGAATTTTATTAAAAAAGCAGTTTTTAAACAATTTCTTTTTTTTTTTTAAAAAAATATAATTTTAAAAATTTACCTCGAAATAAATTTATCAAATATATATACAGTATATGGTGTAAATTTTTTTAGGGTATATAAATATTCCATATTACTAATCTGTGATTTTTGTTAATATATTGTGGATGCATTTAACTATTATTGACATATTTCCTTATAAATAATAGAAGATTCCTAAACTTATATATATTGACATATTTTGCGTGATTAAGTTGGAAGGTGTGGACTAATTTACCAAAACCAAATTGTTAAGCGTATCTTTGTTATTATAGATATGATTTTTCATAAGATATAATAATGATAAAATTATTAGAGAATTACTGTAACATAACTTTCTAGTAATAGTCCATTTTTAAAAAAATCACACATGAAATCAAGTCATGACTTCTGTTTTAATATATAAGATACTATAAAATTTATGCAGCATAGGAACAAAAGTATACACAATCCTTAAAACATCTAATACAACTCATATACTATAAAATTTATGCAGCCTAGGAACAAAAAAAGCCTATGAACTCATTCCAGGACCACTTAAATATTATTTGATATTTTTAACATTACAACAAGGTAGTCTCAAATCAACCCACATATAAACTAGTTCTCCACTACTATCACACTCATCTCTACCATTCAGAACCGGTCCTAAGATATTGAATGCCATAAATATATTTTCTTTTAAAAAAATAATAAAAATTTTGATTCAACAATTTGAGGCTATATACTTATATATATTATTATTTTTTTAAAAATTTTGAAAACAAGACAAATGTTTCATTATTGCATTTCCTAGAGACAACAAAGAAATTTTAGAACACATAAGCTAAGTAATTAAGAGAATAGAATACCTTGTCACTGATTCTACTGGAACAAACTTGACCTGCGAAGTCAATGTACTGTCCTCGCCGGCACTTTTCACCGGAGGTAAATTACCAGAAGAAACAGACGACGACGAAGACCCAAAAGCCGAGTTTGTCTCGATCATCATCGAGTCCTGTCCGCAAATCCCACCATTACCATCTCCACTTCCACCATTATTCCTCCCCGCTTGCATCATCTTCGCCCCCTTTAACGCGTCAACAAACCACGTCTCAGTCTTCGGATGCTGAAGCACAGGCTTAGCCACTTCAACCTTGGACTCTCCTCCTACTCCAAGCCAATCAATATCCGCTTCAAGCTTTCTCAGCTCAGGCTTCGAGGGGAAAAGAAACAACCTGACACGCGTTTTCGGAGCCGAAGACGCATCGCACGTGAGATATCCGTGCTCCTCCATCATGATATGAACATCCTCATCCGTCTCAACTGAGATGAGAGAGTCCAGCTCCTGATCAGGGAGCTGATATTTCACCTTTATGCCGTGACACATTCCGAGCTTAACCGCTAAGTGGCTAACAAGGGAAGCGAAGCTAGTTTCCGCGGAGGGAGGAAGGGCGACGATGCGAGTGTCTCCGCCTACGTAGCGCTGAGATACTATGCTACCTCCGTATCTACACACCACACGCAAGTTTCCATTTGTTTTATTATTATTATTATTATTATTATTCCACTTACTAGTGGCAACTTTCGCGCCTTCCGTTACGGTGGCGGGAGTGGAGTAGACGGTTGTCATGGTGGTGCTGTTTTGGTGAGCAAACTCCGTTTATAAACGGTCAGTTTTTTTTTTCTTTTATGTATAGAATGTAATCAACTGTGATCGTTAATCAATATAGAGAGGTGGGGATATTTAACTGATGTTATTCCCGGGTGCATGACTTTTAAAAACGAGTATTTTAAACCGGGTCGGGTTAAAATCCAGTAGCGGATTTCCCGCGAGCCACGTTAGGTTTATTTTTTCAACAATTTTTAAACGTTTTTAGCAAGTAAATCTGCAGGAACATTAGATATACAATAAATTAAATATGAAATGCAAATTGTGTTTCAAAAAAAAAAAAAATATGAAATGCAAATTAAAAAAACCGTCTAAAGATATAGTAATCGTCAAAATTTAAGTTAAGATAAGGTTAATCAAAATAATTTTCAGTTAACAAGAACAAGCTGCCATAAATTGAATATTCATATTGTTGTTTAGGTATGACATAGTCCATAAAAAAACTCACCCATCTCTACATCTATGTGTCTAGAAGATTCGAGAGACGCATCCTGCATCCACGAGACCCATGTTAGTTCTGCTTGATTTGTTTTTTTTTTTTGTTTGCTTGTTCGGTTTCCAGATATGATAATTAATGTAATCTGAATTAGTGTTGTTACACCGATAAAAGAAATGGTTATTTGCCAGTGGGATTTATACAGCTTTACTTATGAGCAGAGATTCGAGATTTTGATTGTATGAGAGGTCACGTGGCAAACATATGCGTAGTCATCTTTTCTTTGCTATGTGTTTAACTTAGAATCTAATCCGTTCAGTATTGTCGATCCTGTGATCTCTACCGTATCTACAAGGCTATATTTTGTTGGACGTTTCATGTCGTTAATGGTCAGCAATAAATGAAAGAACATATGTTTGACAGTCAGGTCTTCTAGTGAAGGACACTGCCAGGTAAACAACATATACACACCAGTGGTGTTATACCACTTTACCTTTTAGTTTTTGCACAGTATTTGACTTGATATGAAACTTTCAACGCCTGTTGAGTTTGTGTATACTTGAAGAAAGAAGAGGTTTGTTTTTCTCTTGCATTAAGGAACTTTCAAAGCCTATCATAGCTAGATTGCATGCATTACAACTTCTTTTGTGTACCTGGAGAGTCATCAATTTGACCAGTGTAACAGGAATCTGACATCTGGCTTTCTTTAATTTCATGGAACATGACTATCTCTGTGGATTCCTTGCTAGGATCCACAAAATTGAAGAGAGGGCTCAAGGGAGAGGCCAATAAACTGCAAAAAGTACCATTCAGCTAGATTTTCTTTTGATAGACCAGGGCTTAAAACAAGTGGTATATGATTTAATCTCTTCACCAAACAACACCATGATGAGGAGGCCAAAAGAAGTATACTGTGTGTTTTTTTTTGGAGCAAAATGTATAATTACAAAAAAAAAATGTATGTTTTTATATAACTTTTTTTTTTTTTTTTGGGATCACCTTTAGTGAGTTCCTCCAAAGAATTGCTTTGTGTTTTCTCATTATTTTATTTATTTATTTATGATTCTCTATTTGTTGTATTGTGTTGTTGCATCTTTCTTTACCCAATTTGAAAGTTTCTGAATACTAAAGAAATGTAAAGAGCAATAATTCATACGAAACATATTACACATATATGTAGTAGTAAATCATTGACATGAATAACAAATACATTAACAAATGAACGAATCATACATAACACAACTAAAGAAACAGATCAAAAACCAACATTTGATATTGATATAGCTCTAAACAAATCTCACCACACAAACACAAAACAAAAGACACTAAACTTCAAACTTGGAGCGACAATGGCCAACCCTTAGGATTCTCCTCACACTGCACCTTACCGGTTCTCCTCATCGCCACACCTCCACTCCCATCACCACCCTCAACATAACCGTAATACTTCAAGAAGAAAGCCAACACCAACACAACCCACTCAAGACAAAAGATCCCAACACAGAGCCCACCACATAGCTTCAAAATCACAGCAGCATCATCTTCACGGACATAAGACTTTAAACTCCCGAGGAAGTTCGAAGTGTTGGTGAAGATGAGAACGGAGACAGAGCCTTGGAATATAGCCGTGAGCACGGTGGTCACCATGTGAGCAGCGTACCACCGGTTTCTCCCGCAGGAAGCTGCCGTGCAGCCGGAGATCGCGGCGGCGATGGTGGTGGCCTGGAGGAGGATGAAGAGGAGGCCGCAGACGGAAGGGATTAAGCGGAGAGAGAGGGTTAGGAAGATGCAGCTAGTGGCGACGCCGAGGAGGATGTAGTTGGTGAAGAGGAAGATCTTGTGGGTGTGGTAGTGAGATTCATCTACTGATGGTGAAGAAATCAAACCCATGGTGACTTTGAGAGGTGATGATCAGAAGAAGAAGAAGAGAGAGTGTGATGTGAGGATGTGTGATGAGCAGAAGGAGGTGTGTGTGTGTTTATGTAGAAGGGAGAAGAGAGATTCGCAACGGTCAAGTTTCTAAATATGACCGTTGGATTTCGAACAGCTACTTTTGTTATTTGTCTTTTTCTATTTTTTAAAATTTTTTTAAATAAGGTGGGTCATTTGGGTGTAGATGGGCTCCAGTTATGCAAGTATTTTGTAATTGGGGTTTATTACATAGTCCAATAGTTCGACCTGAATAACATAAATTCACAAAAGAATGTTATCGTCGGGCTAGTTTGCAATTACAGCCTAATATTTTATCTGTTAAATTTATCCGATTCATTATTTGTTTCGATTCAATTAAAAAAATATAGATATACGTAAACTTATGAAGCAAATTAAATACTAAAAATCAATATCACTTAAAATCGAAACAAATTACAAATATTAAAATTTTGAGAAGTGGATATCTGCTCCGATCCGGCATTATATAAATACATATATATCTTAATTTTATTTAAATTTTTAATGTATACAACTATATAATTATTATCTTAACATATATGTGATAAATTTTATTCACATTATTACTTATGTAAAAGTATAAAATAAAAAGAAGAGAAAAATTGATGACAATTATTAGGTTTTATTAAGTTTTGTGTAATTACAATTGTTAACTAAATTTTTAAAAATTACAAAATAAGTAGATTCACCACTTCTTTTAATTTTTATTTGATATATTATGAAAATATACTTTACAAAACAAATTTGTATCAACTTTTTAAAATTATTTGTATCAATCAAAAAAAATGAGATATTCATAAGTATTCGTAATTATTCGCAAATATCTATTTATTTTTTCTGGATATTCATATTTTTCTGAAACAAAGCAAACTGAAAATTAGATGTCCGTGACATACGAAACAAATCACAAATATCTTCAAAAACTCGGATATCCGGTGTGTAGCCTTATTCACAAAAGCCTATGTGTTATTTTGTTTTTTTCGAATTTTGATTTTTTTTTTTGTAAGGTGGGAACATTGGGCTGTAGATGGGCTCTAATAACACAAGTATTTCGATTGTTATCGGGCTTTATTACATAGTCCAATAAGTTCGGCCTGGATCTTATAAATTCAGACAAGAATGTTATCAGACATCTTTAACAAACGTATTGTTGGTCTGAAATCTGAATGATCTAAAAGCTATGTAGGACCCAACCCCTGTCCTAACCAATAAGAGTACGACTTATGCCACGAAGCTCGTGTTCCTTTTCCGCAACAGATCCTTCAATTTAATTAGAAATCAACTAAAGAGATCCAAAGTTACAAACTTTGCAAACTCTCTCTCCTTCCCCACAAAAAAAGTTTCTAATTTTTCTTCTTCACGAGTTCGTTCGCTGGTCTTCTGTCTGATCTCGTCACAGCAAAAGAGTATTTATCTTAAAGATTCTGGTTCAACTGAATTGAGTAAAGTTTCCGCGAATTAGGGTTTCGGCGAGGACTTTAATCGAGCTTGGATTTGGTGAATTCTACGGTAATTGATCTACCCTCTTGCTCTTATTCTAGTTTCTGAAGCTTGTTGAAGTATTCTAGGACCTTCGAGTGTCTCTGGTCCGTAGCAATTTCGAGTCTTTTGTTGTCGGGTTTAGCTAATTTTGGTTTTGTTGTCGGAAAGTTGGAAACTTTCTTAATTTCTCTTACATAATCTATCTATCTCGGGTTAAAGATGTCTTCTTCTGATTCTATGTGGGAAATGGATTCAGTTTTTGAAGCTCAAATTGAAATAGTCTAACAAAGTTGGTTCCTTTTTTCTTGTTGTTGAAATTTTAGGGTTTTTTTGGTTTGGGGAGTGTAGAGGAGGAGGAGGAATGTTTTATTCGCAGTTTATATTAGCAAAGAAAGGACCACTTGGGACAATATGGATTGCTGCCCATTTGGAAAGGAAGCTTCGCAAGAATCAGGTCGCTGATACTGACATCGGTGTCTCCGTTGGTGAGTATAGTGCCCTGTCTAGCAGAAGCAAACTTTCTGTTTTTGTTTTTCTATTAGAAGTATTTCCTAATGTGACTACTTTCTTTTCTGAGCAGATTCTATTCTCTTTCCGGAAGCTCCAATTGCATTGCGATTGTCTAGTCATCTTCTACTTGGTGTGGTTCGTATATATTCCAAAAAGGTGAACTACCTCTTTGATGATTGCAGCGAGGCTTTGCTTAAGGTAAAGCAAGCTTTCCGCTCTGCTGCGGTTGACTTACCCCCGGAAGAATCCACAGCACCTTATCACTCAATTACGTTGCCTGAGACATTTGATCTTGATGATTTTGAGCTTCCAGACAGTGAGATCTTCCAAGGGTTAGTTTATCCTATTTTAATTATGCTATGCTATTTTAATCATAGTCTGATTTTCAGAAGCTTTATTTATCCATTGCTTCTTGTTTTTGTTTTTTGTATAGCAGTAATTACGTTGATCATCATGTTAGTACAAGAGAACAGATCACCCTTCAGGATACCATGGATGGTGTTGTATACTCAACATCGCAATTTGGATTAGATGGTCAGTGGTTGTTTCGTGCTTTACTTTTCTTTAGTTTATGGATAGCGATGCCTTAACTAAGAACTCATTTTGTTTTGGTATGTGTACAGAGAGATTTGGTGATGGCGACACTTCTCAAGCTGCTTTGGAGCTCGAAGAGGTATTTTCGTGTTTATGGAACATAAAAATTATAATTTTTAGGGACAATATATAGGATAAATGTAAAGGAAGATGAAATACTATGTAGAGAAACTTTTGGTTTATTTTGTAGCGCTGGACCGTCAAAGCTTTGTAATTTGAAGTGTTATGTAGCAGCTACGTTGTAGGGTCAAAATGAGGATGATGTTTTTCTTCCTTGTGAAGCTTTGCATATTTAAAACCGGAACTTCTCTCTTAGTATTATTTTGTTTTGGGTATGATATCTTCTCATCCCTGTATTGTTCTGCAGGAAGTATTCCAGGACAAGGATCTTATTGGATCCGATGACGAGGGAGTTCAAGGGTCAGTTTTTGTTCATTTTCGTAGCATAATTGCATATCTGTTTTCTTTTTGTCTTATCCAGAACCTGATTTTTGTTTGTCAATGTATTGTGAACTAGAACGGCGCTTCTGTGGGTCCTTTGGTTCATAATTTAAATGTGCACAATACCTCTTTCAATATTTTAGACTTATGGTAGATATTTTATTTGTTGATAGAACTGATCACAATGCGTATATGGATGCGGCAACACCGGCGATAAAAGATGATATGGTAGGAGTTTCTGAAGCAACGCCCACAGATTTCAACCAAGAGCAGGTGCATACCATCAGAGATATAATGTTCGAGAGCATTACTAATAGTTTCTGAACAATAGTCCTGAGTCGCAGTTCTTGATTGGTTCAATATTTCTTATGGAAACTTTCTTTTTTAAAGGTTGAAGATCTTGCTATAAGGAATGAGTTCATCGAAGACGCTCAAGCTCCTCAAACCCCTGGATTAGTTGAGGTGCCTAACTCGTCTAGTGTCAGAGAGAACCTGGCATCTGATGATCACATGGAGGTAGATGATTTGAATGCAGAAGAAAGTAAGAAGGCCTCTGAAGAGCTGGATGCTAATGAGGCGAATAAACATGATGAAGGCCTGCCTTCTGAATATAATGCCAGTGAATCAGATGTCATTCCAATGGAGGTGGATAAGTCGCTAATAGATGAAAATGTCAACGCACAAAACGAGCCGGAGGAGGAGAGAGCAGAGCATGTACATGTTAGTACATCACCATATTGTTCTCACATCACCAACGAGGTAGAAGATCCTGGTCAAGTAATAACTGAGGTAGGAACCGATGTTAATAACGTTGTAGCAGATAAGTCAGATGCTGTTCCCTCAGTTCAGTCTCCTGGAGGGCCTACAATGAATAACACTGAGCATTGTCCATCCCAAGAACCAAAAGATCCTGGAGAAGAGAACCAAGGTTTGTCAAATCAGGAAACAGATTCTAGTATACAAGGAGATGGTCAAGCGAACAATAAACCAGATGAGCAACTGAATGAATCCAATGCTACTGATGAACAGTTGGAAAATCTTACTGATTCTGATTTGCCTGCACCTGAAAAGGTATTAGCTGCACCTGAGAGACATGGGGATGAAACTGATTTCATGGTTGAATCTACACCAGATAAAGAAGACCCTGGCACATGCAACGAGGATGCAGGAAATAATAAAATCACTGGGAAAAAACGCACTTTTACTGAGAGCACCATAACTGCAGAAAGTCTGAACTCTGTTGAGTCAGTTGGGCTGATTCAGTCTAAAAGAACTGCAGATTCTGTTCCTGATGACGATGACTTGTTGTCTTCTATCTTAGGTATCAGTTTTTTCTTGTTTCTTTGTATGTTCTGAGGTTTTTTGCAAGGTCACACCTTGTTGCTAGCTTCCTGAATCAATGGTCATCTCCTCTTTTCAGTTGGAAAGTCATCTTTTCTGAAGATGAGGTCTACACCTGTGCTTGAAATAGCAACTACAAAACGGTCAAGAGCTGCTCCCCGTTCTACTGCCACAAAGAGGAAGGTTCTAATGGATGACCCTATGGTCTTGCATGGAGAGTATGTTTACCTTTTTCTTATCTCTGATGTTCTTATACCTTAGCTTTTATTTCCTTGCTACTGGTGCACTTTAGAAGTGTGTTTTTTAGCTGCAACTTGTTTTGCACTTATGTGTCTTGCTTTTGTTGGGCCATTTTTTTTTTTGGATGCTGATCTTTAGTTCGACGTTCTACAAATTGAGGTTCTTTTAGGTCTCACACTTGTAGTTACCTTGGACTCTTGGAGCAGTTTGTATAGGTTTTTACTTGCTTTCTCATCTATTCTAATAATGTCTACTTTTCTATTTAGCGTTATACGGGAACAGCTGACAAACACTGAAGGTATACGCCGTGTGCGAAAGAAGGCACCCTGCACCGTTGATGAAATCGTAATGCTTCAAAGGCAGGCTTTGGAAGATGGACTCTTGAATGAGCCAATATTAACTGGTAAGTTCAGTATGTTATTCACTACAAGTTCTCTCAATTCTTCTTGTAAAATGCAGCCACACAGGTGGTAATATTTTTGAATGATTTTTAGGTATGTCAGTGGAATTGGTATCTCTACACAATGAGCCCTTTGATCTAAGAGGGATCACGATAATCGAGAATGATGACCGTCATGCTTCTGTTGGAATGGGAGAAGATAATGAATGTTCTGTTAAGGCTGTGGAAGAAAATGCAGCTGAAGAAAGCTCTGCTCCTCAAGCTCGCCCAGATGATTCTGAAGAGCAACCTGCTGAGCCTCTTACTCACCCACATCAACAGGAAGAAGCGAAAGAGGATAACGAGCTTGGTGAAACAGCATGTGAGTTAGAAGCTTCAAAAGAAGGCAATGGAGCTGCTGAAGAAGTAAATCTAGTAGTAAATGAAGAGATCAGTGAAATGCCATCTGAGGACAAACTCGATCATGTAGAGGCTGTAGAGGATTTACAAGTGGAAGGATACCATGAAAACCATGATGGAGGTGTAGGCGGTCAAGATGTTTGTGCTGATATTCATGAAAAAAGTTGCAGTGGTGTTATGGAAATTACTGAAGGCGTGGTTGATCTCAATGAGACAGATTTGAAAGTTGAAGATGAGCTTAACCGGGAAGATAAGAAGACAGATGAATCAGCTGAAGTCTGCGAGATTGGTATAGACGACCAGATTCCACGCGATAACACAATTGGTTCTATTGAAGCTGGACGAGTAGAAGCTGGTGATTTTAGTAATTTGGGTTTAGAAAGTTTCAACGAATCTCATCTTGTGGAAGCAAATACTGATGTGGTGAATCCGGAGATAGAGTCTGATAACAACTACGAACCGCATAATGAGATGTTTAATGAGGAGGCTACTAATATGCAAAGTGCACCAGATGAAGAACCTACTTCTCGCGATGGTCTTATGGGAGATAATGACGTAAGTTTGTTTCAATGTGTCTTCACATTCTTATTCAAGTAAAGACATGCATCTAAATTCTTCTTGTGTTATTCTCTTATGCTGTAGGAAATGGATACAATGGAAGTGGCACATGACACAGGTTTTAAACCTTTTCGACTTTTAATTTAATTGTCCAAATTGTTTGTATGTTTTTAGTTTGAGCAATGGGACTAATACTTGGTCATCATAGCCTGGTCAAACCACACTAAACAAGATTTAACGCTTTGCTATTCCCATGATGTCTCAGTGGTTCTGCTTTTTATTTCACTCTGTGTCTTCAGGATTTTTGAACGTGGATGATGATGAAGTCGATGAAGATCATGAAGAAGACGATGGTATGCAAGAAGGTGATGAAACTCGTCTTCTAGAGAACAGTGGATGGTCTTCTCGTACCAGGTTTGTACAGAATGATATTTTTCCACTAGACTATCATGTAAGAAACATTTTGAGCCTGAAAGACCGAAGATTCTTATTCTCTTTGCTTATAGGGCTGTGGCGAAGTATCTGCAGACGATATTTGATAAAGAAGCTGAGAATGGGAAGAATGTTGTTGTAGCAGACAAACTTTTAGCTGGGAAAACCCGTAAAGAAGCATCGAGAATGTTTTTTGAAACCCTGGTATGTCTATAATACGACCCTAAACAAAAAAAAAATTGCTCTAGATAAAACAAACTTGACAAGTAATGGATAAAACACCTAGACTCTTACAAGTTCATGGATTTTGAAGTTACGGTTTTCCTACTAGACTGTTAGGATCTTTAGGTGTAAGAATGTCTTAGGTTAGGTGTGTGAATACTCTCGGCTTTAATGCATCAATCATTTTTGCAAAGGCAGGAACAAGTTTGGTCTTCAAACACTTGATCACTTGTTGAATCCGTCTTCTATTTGTTTGCCAATGTTGCAGGTTTTGAAAACAAGAGATTATATCCAAGTTGAACAAGCGAATCCCTACGAAAGCATCACTATAAAACCGCGACCAAAACTCACAAAATCCATCTTCTAGACGGAGAAGATGAGTCTTTTAGTTGCAGATAGGTAGTTTGGTCCAAACCAGAAAATATCATTCGAGATAAGTTATACATTTCCCCCTTCTGAAGGCAATGTAGTAGTAACAGTATCAATGGTGTTGTAGCTTTAACCATCAAAGTAGCTGGAGGAGGTTGATGTTTGTCATTTATTTTACCTTTATATGAGTTGTATGTATGTATATATTGGTGCCACATGATCGGCACGAGTTTAAATTTGAGAGATGCTAATTTTATTTTCTCCCGTTTGTCATATTAAGCTTGAGAATATTAATTGTTTTTACTGAATATTAATGATTGCACATTTAAAGTGAAAACGTGAAATTGTTTCCGAACGAATCTTTAAACATGTAGTTCTTTTAACTGAAATTATAAAAAAGGATAATCTCTGTAATCTTTTATTCCACAAAATCTTAAGCTCAGATCCACAAAATTAATCTTTATCCTACCAGAAAAACATTTCTTGACAACAATTTGCTACAATCAAAACTGAAAACTCAGACGTAAACCATCAAAATGGATACACAGACTGTGACATCTCACAATAGAATTTTCTCATCCAACCTTTAAAGAGAGAGAGGTATAAAAGCTCACTCAGACTGAAGAACACTAAGGTAATAAGGATAGCCTTGGCATGTCCCTGATGATGTTGATGATGCATCTTCATGCTCAGAAAGCTCCCAAGTAAGTTTATACGAAGATAGATTGTAGATACCTGGAGCGAAAACTGATATCTGCAGCGGGATCTCTGTTGTTGACAATGGCTGGATTTGGACCTTTGTGGAACTTAAACCTGACCATATGAAAGGAGGTGAGCTTTCCATGGAAGATGGAGGTTTCCCTAGACGGCTCCCCATAACATCTGAGGTTAGTTTCATTTCTTCTGTTACATCTGGCACGTAGCGCCACCCGGATTGGTTTCCAGAGGAAGGAGTTGGTGCTGCTGCGTCTGGTAGGCAATCAGTAGTGTTGAAGCTCACAGATGATAATCCAGTAGATGTGTTTCTGATTATTAACTTTAGTTGAATTTCACACAAGGGGGTCGAAAAGTCGTGGTATAAGGTTTGGGGACCGTCTAGGGACCAGGAGAGCGGGTTTGAGCTCCTGATTCTGTAATCGAACAACAATGTGATTAAAAGTACGTAAAAATAGATTTGAAAGCTGAAGAAAATATACTGTCACGTATATACTCTTACCTGTTGTGACATGAATGATGAGACAGAATCTTTGGTACGTCTGCCACTCCTGATGAATTGCTAGATTTTGCTAGGTGAGAGATTAGAATGAAGTCAACGGTATTCGGACTCAACTGTTTCATCATACAAACACAAGTTCACTATGATTGTGATGAAATAAAGTTGTTTAAGAGAAAGTAATATACTCTTAAACAAAAATCTCTAACGCATAAGATATATGAAAGAAGACTTTCGCTTACCTGATCTGAGGTTCCCTGAGATGACCTTTCACTTTCATGGAAACTTGCTAAAGGTGAGTTAACGATATCAAAAAACTTTTCTTCGTCATCCTGAGTAAACAGTTTCACGTCGGTTTGGCTGGCAAGAACGGACATGGTTTTATCTTCTTCAGTCCCGGATTTTCTGTTATCCTGAAATTTGAACAAGCATTCTAATTTCAGAGATGGAGAAGAGAAAGACCAAACTAGTTACTAAATGAACTTTTTAAGTTCTAGCGACCTTAATCATGAAGTGACATGATAAAGCTTGCCCAGGAAGCAGAGACTTGAAAGGTAAGATTGTATCAACACGCTCAAGTAACGAAATACCCCATCGACCGCCTACTGTTGACAACTGATGAATTTGGAAAGAATCTGAATTTGCACGGTTCACTATATCCATACGGACAAGAAATTCTTGCAATCTTGATGGAGAGGGAGTGATTTCGAACGAGGTCTCTAGAGATGGTAAAACCTATATAACAATGTACGATATAGAAATGGTTCAGATTGGTTGGTCAGTGCAAATCTGCCTATAACATAGTAAACTGGTAAAAAAAAACACAAATATGCAGCCTAGAGAGTCATCACCTTCAAATTATAATGCATCCTAAGGGTCCGATATTTCATGATGCTTGATACATTTTCCATCTCATAGTATATTGTGAAATACAAAGATATCGTTCCTGGGATAGCAGCTCGAAGCCAGAGAGGCCACCTCAAAGATTTATCTCCTTGCAATGATACATCCTGGAAAAGATCAACATTCAGAACCATGTTAGAATAACCCGACATGCACATTTACCTTTGAGACTTGAAGAAAAGGTTTGCCACGGACCTTTGGAAATGAAAATATACTACTTGTATCACACTGAACAATATTTTTTTCATGGCCCTTCTTTAAGCAATCTGGAAACTCCGTTGTCACCTCTTCTTCATGATTTCCAGGATTCACAAATCTTGGATGGCTAATTTTCATTTTAAGATTCTACAAGGACAGACAGACTTTTTAGCTCAAAAGTAATCCAGAGAATAGCTTAGTGCATCACAATATTCGGTCATCAAGCAAGAATAAATAGATAAGCCAGACTATGACAAACTAATAACAGAACAAAAATAAATTTAACTGGCTAAACGGTAGAGAATATGAATGATAAGGGTTGTTAATCAGAAAAGAAAACTACCTTTATTGGGGATTCCGACTTATTTTTTAACTCCAAAACAAGATAACGCAGATCTCCAGCATATAGTTGCTCAGGCAGATGATCAATTGAACCCTCAAGCCTGGGTAGACTCTGCGCAGTCAAAAATTCATTCCTTTAGACACCGCAACAAATTTTTAAAAAATTAAACCATAGACGAAAAGTTTGCACCTTGATGACCAAAAATTTCAAGGCATCGGTGGGAGTCAGTTTGTTTTTCCGCCTTCCCTTGTTAGTTTTTGCCTTTGCAGGGACAGATTTGAAGTAATGCACACCTACAACGGAACCAGACAACCCCCACCTTACACCGACAATTTTGAGGATACCTTCTTCACTGGGGGTAACCGTGAGTCTCACCTAGAAGAAAAAGTTATGACAATAAGTCAGACGCAAACAAACAAACTCTTAGCAGCTGATAAAACCATTTCACCAAAGGATACAGTAAGCAAACGGACGATATAATAGTCAAAAGTTACAAAGAACCAAGGCGATTTAAAACTGTGACGACAATCAAAGGTTAGTAGCAATGAGGTAAAGTCAACAATCACAAGTGAAACCTCAAAACTTTCTAAACGTGTTTCTCTATATAATACACAAGAAAATGGATAATGCGAGATAGAGGAAGAGTATAAGTATTAGAACATGTCAATCGATCCATGTTTCCGGTATAGCTGACTCACCATTTTTTTCTCGCCTCCGCCTAATGTGAAGTCCATTTCAGACAAAGTGAAAGAAGAGAAACCAGAGGTTGTACCCCTGTAGTATTGGTGACAAAGACGTCACAGCTTAATCACTCGAATGTAGGTCAACAAAATTGAAAGAAACCTGATTGAAGAGATTAGGTGCTTACTGATTATGTTCTGCGGAACTCTCGGTCCCCAAGCTTAAGCTACTTGGCTCTTTATCAACTGTACAAAGTCCATACTTGGAAATAAGTTTCACATCTATGAACCAAAGGATGTCGAAAATTCTTAAGTAAAAATCAATAATACAAACAGGTTACCTAATTTTATGTCATCAGAATTTGAGGTAAGTTCACAGATGAGAGAAACACGTGTTATGGAAGTAGAGATCAGCAATGGATTCTTGAACTCCAGATCCACTTTCACTGACTCTGATAACAAAGAAGTACAAGTAAGAATCCACAATTGCAAACATTTTCAAACATACTACAGCAGAATATAATGGCCTGAATATATTGACAAACCCAAAAAATCCCTCTTCCTTGATAGAAGCAGAACTGATAACATTTACAGATGCTATGATATGACTAATGAGGACATCTAATACTAAAATTATCACAGCATGTCCTTTCACAAATATACATTTTTCAAACTCAAAGCAAGTCCAGATCAATTTGAAATGTCCTCATGCTGGTAGACAAGATAAACCAGATTTTGCGTATACGTATGCATATTTTAGCTGGACTATTGCATTCTTTACCCTTCAGATTCAAGCATAATTTAATTGTAGGATAATCAAGAAGCTGCATGATTCAGGTAAACATCGAATGCAACTAACAACAACCTTCATACCTCCAGCCACACAAACATTAGATTCCTTGTATTTCTTTGGCAGTAGCTTTGACTGTAACTCCAGCCAGTTTGACTTGCCAGAATTTAATGATGGAATGATGTCATCCTCCAGTGACTGCCAGATTCTTTCTTGTACAAGAGCCTGGCCATGACATTTAAATCATGTTGGTATACAAGAAATGCAAATTCACCATTAATGGAAGAAAAACTTCCATGATGCACAAATATTCATTTATTTGCAAGTAATAAAAATATAACCAGAAACACTGACGTCAGTTATGCTGTTCATAATGGAATATAAGCGCAATACATCCTTGGAAGGTTATGATGGGTAGCAATAATTTCCAAAGAGTGAGTACGAAACTTACAGAAGCTAGAGATGCATAAGTGCGATGATCTTCATATATAACTTGAAGAGACGACATGTTAATGAATGGTAGTTGAAGTCCCACCACCTCGTGCTTCATTCCAGTTTTCTTCAAAATGACAGAAAAAGAAAGTCATTTTGAATAGCCAAAGAACAAAGAATAGTGACCAGGGGTAACTATTGGAAGCAGCTTCAGTAACGCGTATCAAACAGCCGGTATAGGCTAGGCACCTGAACAATGTCGAAAAAGTCTCTGAGAAAAATCTCTTGGGTTGGCTTGGATTGGTTCCCACAGTCCAGTACTTTGAGCATATTTCTAACTGCAACATCATGCATCCCAACAAGTGCATACCATCTGAACAGATAATTTCATAGCAAGTCTTAGACCACAGTTTCCTAAACATAATTACGAGACGCACATTCACCACGTTCAAAACTTACCGTCCAATATGAAAGTGTACATGGTCTTTGATATGGCTCCATGTAGTTGATTCATAAACAGAGATTGCACTTCTATATGTACGAATTGCATGGTTAACCTGAAAAAAACATTCAAAGTGTATTCTTTAGAATCCAAGTACGTACGACTCTTGATCCCTTTCAGTAAAGTGAAATGTACCTGATCACAGTTTTTATAGTGGTCTCCTGAGAGAACTAGATGAAATCCATACTTGTTTAGCATCGCTGGCTTAGTTAACACGAAGCAGTAAGAAGCTTGCTCTAACATGACGGCGGCGTGCAATGGTTCCTGAAGAGTCAAATTAAAGTTAGCAATTGTATAAAGTGCATATGTTCTGAAGGCATAAGAAGAACCTCTCCACAGATGCGGAAGTAAGCAGAAGCAGCTTCTTTGTACTGGTCTCTAGCCTTTAGCATCTCTGCCCACCAGAGCCCACATCTCGTAGCATTTTGAAAGCCAGACCTCCCAAGTTTCTGCATGAGATTACAAGGACATGTTTCACCACGTACTACCGCTTCACTTACTAAAGTTAAACCACTACTATTTCAGTTTCATGTTTTGCTTATAATAAACACCAATTCAAGTAACCGTGGGACATTCACTGAAATAACTGTTTTAGGTTAAAGACCGGGTCTGTGACAAAAAAAAAAAAGGGTTAAAGACCCGGTTATACAGACATACCATATAAGTGCTGAATGCATTTTCCATGCAGTACTCAACTTCCTTTATTGACTGGTCTGAGATGAAATATGCAAGTCCCATCATTTCCTTCTCAAACATACATGAGAAGATGAGTTATTAAAGCGACCACAAGTATCGAGCAGTGAAAAATAAAGACAAAACAATCGGTTTGATGTGGCTAACTTATATAACAAGATTCTAAATATAAGACGGATATTGATTAAAAATAATGCCACCTGAACACCTATATAGAAACACAATCATAAAGCTGAGAAGCTACCTGAACACCAGCGTAGTGCTTCCAAGCTTTATCGAGCTTGTAATCTGTTGATATCAAGCGATAGCTTGACAATGCAAGTTCATAATCATGCAACATGAAGGCGTAGTCACCCAAAATTCTGATTTGGGATTCGGGGGAGCTAAATGTATACCTTAACAAATGGAAGCAAAATCGTAAGAGCTTATGATGACGTCAAGGAAATCATATAATTAGCAGAAGTTTCAAGAAAACATACATAGAACCTTTGGTTGAATCCGGTACTTCGTCTTTTCCTTTTCTCCACCATAAGTTTTTTATCTGGTTTCTAAGTCCTTTCCTTGTTGCAGAAATCTAGTGACACAACAAAATGCAAACTAAATGATATGGAAAAAGAACCAAAGACCTAAGTAAAGCATACATAAAAGGAAAATTATATTCTCACAAGTAACTTTTTCGAAAATCTAAAGCTAACCTGTTGATTAAGTTCCCGAACTTTCTGCTCCATGTAAGGAATTATATGCCTCGAAGCAAACTCTTGCATCAGATCTTTGATCTGCCTCAAATATACCAGGAGAAGTAATAGCGTTGGATAAAACCTTCCAAAATATTCGAAAGGCGTAAATATCATCAGCAAGGGAATGTTACCTCCACAATATCGTCGCCAGTGAGAGCACATCCAAGTTTATCGGCCGAAACACTTGATTTCTTTCACAAAAATAAATAGTCAAAATGTTGAGCTTACAAAAACATGGATTGATATATGAACCCTAAGCAATATGTTGGATAATATTTCTGATGCGGGGCTTACAAATGAAGCCCAGGGATTAGCCTGATGTTCCACGTTCCCCTCTTTAGATGAATTGGTGCATAGTAAGTTGCACTCATTGTTTCCAAATGTACTTCTCATCTCAGACAGAACTTTAGACGTTCTACAGAAGAAATAACATCCCGTCAACTAAAACCTTACAGTTGACAGCGATGTAATTATGAAGAGAATCATATATTATACGATGGAGTAATGACAATCACCTCTCTGTTGTGGCATCTTGATTGTCATGCACCAACAGGTAATGCTTCAAAATCTTTGGGTCCATTACACCATCATTAAGCAAAGAAGGTAATCTATTGGTGTTGAAAAGATCTACAAACTTATTTATAGGTTGTTCGTCTTTTGATGAAACGACCAACAGACCTGAATCACACAGTTAAACTTGATCGGTACACAACAGAAAAAGTCTACTAGCAAACCTAGCATGAAGCCAACAACAACGATTTTGGAATTTCTAAAAACACATTTAATGTCTTACAAGCCACAGGATGATCAAAAGCCTCATGTTCTGAAAACGAGAGTGTACGGATAAGTTCCTTATTGTAATACTGAAACCATGTGGGTGCAATTTCAGCCTCTGGATCTGCAGTAACAGAAAGACATCAGATTTAGAAAAGTAATCCGGTATTTAAAAAAAAAAAAGTTCTCTTAAAGACATGATTATGAATAGAGATACATACTAGAGAGTATATCAGTAATCTGAGGAGGATCAGATTTCAAATCGTGAAAAACCTTCTCCCCAGCTTCAGTGATAACATGCTCTAACCGTTTCTTTGCAACCTAGCCATTAATTAAACATAATCAACCTTGAAACTCAACCAAAGGATACAGAACGAAGAAGCCTCAAATACAAAGGCATACACCTAACACAAACCAATCCTCTTTCACGTTGCGTTCTTTCTACAACAATGGTAATCAAAAAACTAGTTCTCAGATACCTTAAATGGTTTTAACATAGCCATTAAGTATAAACATAATCAAGTTCGAAACTCAACCAAAAGATACAAAATGAAGAATCCTCAGATACAAAGCCATAAACCTAACACAAACCAATCCTCTTTCACGTTGCGTTCTTTTTACAACAATGGTAATCAAGAAACTAGTTCTCAGATACCTTAAATGGTTTTAACATAGCCATTAAGTATAAACATAATCAAGTTCGAAACTCAACCAAAAGATACAGAATGAAGAATCCTCAAATACAAAGCCATACACCTAACACAAACCAATCCTCTTTCACGTTGCGTTCTTTTTACAACAATGGTAATCAAGAAACTAGTTATCAGATACCTTAAATGGTTTTAACATAGCCATTAAGTATAAACATAATCAAGTTCGAAACTCAACCAAAAGATACAAAATGAAGAAGCCTCAGATACAAAGCCATACACCTAACACAGACCAATCCTCTTTCACGTTACGTTCTTTCTACAATCAAGAACCTAGTTATCAGATACCTTAATGATTTTATTAAGTTCACGTACCTCTACATTAGGTTGTTTGATATCAGATGCATTAAACAATCTGAGCGTAAACTTCCTTAACCGATAAAGCTGATCCCCTGAGGTCCTAACAGGAACTACACAAGAAAAATTATTCAAACGGTTAGGGAAGTAAAAAAACCTTATGAAAACGAAGCTAGTAAATCACTCACTCACCATCGATATTACTGAAGTTACAGAACGGCTTGAGCGTTTCCACAAAGGAAAGTCCGTTCTTGAGGAAAGTCTCTTCAACGAGAGGCGTGCAGAGAATCATGACCACTGGACTCACTTCCTCCATGAGCATTTTCCCTACCGATGTCTCCACCATTCTCCTCCAATCTCTCTTCACTGTTATGTCGATATTTCTCTCCGATTCGATGTTAGATCGGATGGAAATTTGGAAAATACCTAGATCTCCTCGTTTTGAAGCCAATCAGAGGTTAAAACGCCGTCGTCGGCAGCTGCTGGAGTTTATGGAGATAGGTTTTGAAGATCTACGTAGATGATGGAATGTGGAATACGGGGGATGCGACGTTTACGGTGGAAATCACCGGATCGTGATCGGCGTAGAGGGAGAGATGTATAGGCAAAGTCTCTTGGAGAAGAAGAAGAAGAACAACTATTTCATCCGTTAATTTTATTTGTTTTATGTAATTGCCCCTTTATTTATGTATAATCCCAATCGTACCCGAATTGATTGGTCTAACTAAGCTTAGCTAAACCAATTAAAGTACAACCACCAAATCGAACCGGTTTGTTTCTAGTTGAATTCTTAGAACATCTCCATTGATATCTAAAAATACATTTATGGGTATATAACGAGGATGTTCTTAGAGTATCTCCAAAAAGACTCTCTATTATAGAGTTTGCAAAACTCTATATTTGAAGTTTAAAAGTGTTATACTCCAAAAGCAAAACTTCAAACCTAACTTTAAAATTATTTGTATTTTATATAATAGTCCTTATATTTGTCATAACTAATTCAAATTCATAAACTTTTATAAATAACTATCATGTATAAAAATATTATAGAAATATCATTTGATAAAATGTTACACTAAAATATAATACTATAAAAAGAAATATATAGTTAAATATTAAAGTACAAACAAAATACCACATTATATCACGTAATATTGTTGTTGTCTACTTCTAGTTTTAAAATATTTTAAAGATTATTTTGATGCCTTTTTAAAATAGAAAATTTAAATTTATAAAAATAATTTTGAACTATTTATGAAATAATAATTTTAAGGATTAAAATGATAAATAATAAATATTTAAGATTATTATAAATATGATGTGTAATTGTAAGGACCAAAATGTAAATAAAATATGAAACTTCAAATTTGAAGTTTTGAATAGTGACACTCTATATTTGAAGTTTCACTACTCAAAACTTTAAATTTGAAGTTTTAGAATTCCGTTTTGGAGAGACAAAAACTTCATATTTGAATTTATAGAGTGTCTTTTGGAGATGCTCTTAGGTCTGTTCATTTTTAAAACGCAACAATTGCATCAACTGAAATAAATAAAGTCACGATGGAAGTAATTTACGAATTTGAGATAAATAAACTAGAGTTGCCGCTCTTATTTCTAAAATCGCATCTGCTGATTATTACTTACTGTAGTGATTGATACAGAAATTTTCTATGCTGATTAAATGAACAGTATAGGCCTTTCTATTGTGAAACACCCAAACGGGGTAATTGGTTTAACCGATCTTAAGTAAACCAATTAAAATACAACCGTTCTTATCTACGAAAACTGAACCGGTTTGTTCTGGTTAGAATTCGTCTACTGCGAAACCAAACGGGGGCAAATTCGTAATTTAAACGAAAACGCTTAATGTCTCGTCGTCTTCCTTCCACAGCAATGGCAGAATCTCAGGGCAGAGAAACTACGAAATCAGATCTCGATTCCGAGATTCTACTTCTGTATCTGAGCAAAATAGCATTTCCAGATCCCATCAGATCCTCTTCACTCAGTGGAATGCATTGCTAAAGAGAGAACAAACACGAAAAACACGCCGGGGGAGAAAAAAAAATTAAAAAAAACCATGAGAATGTCATCGGCTTCCGTCGCGGAACACCGCGGAAGCACCGTAGTCGGAGGCGGCGGCGGACAAAGAGACGCGGAGTCTCTCCTCCGCACGAAACCAATCTCCGAGATTCGCAGCGTCGAGTCCGCGACTAGCAAAAACATCGAGGACAAGAAAGAGGAGCTCCGGCAACTCGTAGGCACCCGTTACCGAGATCTAATCGACTCAGCGGACTCGATCGTCCACATGAAATCCCTCACCGAGTCAATCTCCACCAACATCTCCTCGATCCACGGCAACATCCGCTCCCTCTCAACAAAATCCCCCAAACTCGCAATCCCTAATTTAGCCAGAGTCAATTTCTACGGGATCGCGTGTCGGGTCAAGTACCTGGTGGATACTCCGGAGAATATATGGGGATGCCTCGACGAGTCAATGTTTCTAGAAGCTGCTGGGAGGTACATGCGTGCACAGCACGTGCAGCAGAGGTTGGTTAAGTTACAAGTGGACGAGAGTAATAAACTGTTGGTTAATTTTCCGTTATTGGAGCATCAGTGGCAGATAGTGGAGAGTTTTAAGGTTCAGATCTCTCAGAGGAGTCATGAGCGGCTTTTGGATTCGGGTTTGGGTTTGGGGGATTACGTCGACGCGTTGACCGCGATTGCTGTTGTTGATGAGCTTGATCCGAAGGAGGTTCTTGAGTTGTTTCTTGACTCGAGGAAGAGTTGGATCCTGCAAAAGTTGAGTTCTTGGAACGGTGGTGGTGTGGTTGTTTCAGTGTTTTGTGATGTGTTGAGTGTGGTTGAGGTCACTGTGGGGCAAGTTGGGGAGTTGTTTTTGCGGGTTTTGACTGATATGCCTCTGTTTTATAAGACGGTTTTGAGTACTCCTCCTGCTTCTCAGCTGTTTGGCGGGATTCCGAATCCGGAAGAGGAGGTTGCGTTGTGGAGGTTGTTTAGGGATAATTTGGAGTCTGTTATGGTTGTGTTTGATAAAGTTGAGATTTCTGAGGCGTGTTTGGGTTGGTTGAGGGAATGTGGGGGGAGGATTGTTGGGAAGGTTAGTGGGAAGTGTTTGATTGAAGATATTGTTACTGGTGAAGAGCTTGGGTTAGCCGAGAAGTTGATAAGAGAGACTATGGATAGTAAGGATGTTTTGAGTGGTAGTTTAGATTGGCTTAAAAGTGTTTTTGGGTCTGAGATAGAGCTGCCTTGGAATAGAATCAGGGAGCTTGTTTTAGCAGACGATTTGAACCTATGGGATGAGATATTTGAGAAAGCCTTTGTGGAAAGGATGAAATCTATTATTGACTCTAGATTTGAGGATTTGGCTAAAGCTGTCAATGTGGCAGAGTCGGTTCATGCTTTTAGCGAGATCACTGGTGAGAAGATCAACTTCCAAGCATATTTAAACAGACCTTCCACAGGTGGTGGTGTCTGGTTTATCGAGCCTAACGCAAGGAAACCTGGTCTTATTGCCGGAAATAAATCACCACCTGAAGAAAGCGACTTCCAAAGTTGTCTAACTGCGTACTTTGGTCCTGAGGTTAGCCAAATCAGAGATGCAGTTGATGTCCGCTGCCAGAGTGTTTTAGAAGATCTTCTAAGCTTCTTTGAGTCAGAAAAGGCAGGTCCGAGGTTAGAGGATCTTGCTCCATACGTGCAGAATAAATGTTATGACAGTGTCTCAGCACTTTTAGCAGATGTAGATAAGGAAGTCGAATTTCTCTGTGCTGCCATGAAGAAAGGAAACAATGACAGCGAAGCAATTCCACCTGCTATAATTATTGAGAAATCTCTTTTTATGGGACGCCTTTTGTTTGCATTGTTGAACCACTCGAAACACGTTCCCCTGATTCTCGGTTCTCCAAGATTGTGGTGTAGAGAAACTATGAATGCAGTTTCGGATAAGTTGTCATCCTTGTTGAGGCAACCAAGATTTGGCTCGAATACTGCAGTCACTCCTGACAGCCCCGGAAAGCAGTTGCATAACGATCTTAGGAAGCAGAATTCGTTAGCTATTGCGGCACTACTTAAGGCAGACGAGAAGACAAGTCCGAAATTTGAAGAGCTTAATAAAACTATGCGAGATCTGTGCATTAAGGCTCATACATTGTGGATACAGTGGTTATCGGATGAGCTCTCCGCTATTCTCTTGCGTGATCTTAGGATTGACGATGGACTGTCAGCTACAACTCCTTTAAGGGTAACTAATAGCTGATTCTTATCCCCTTTTTCTCTTAGTTGTCGTCTCTCCGGCATTGATATTAGATATTGCTGACTAATGTGCATAGTTAGTTAGTTACTCACTTTCTTTGTTAACTCTTTTGTAGTTGTAATATGATAATTTAGACTTGCTCTTGCGTTTTTGGTTATCATTTGCGAGGTTCATTCTGTTGTGTCCGAACTCACCTTTGAAGTAATAATGTAGGGTTGGGAAGAGACAATAGTCAAGGAAGAACAGGGCGAGAGTCAATCTGAGTTAAAGATATCACTTCCGTCCTTGCCTTCGCTCTATATAATTTCATTTCTCTGTCGAGCATCAGAAGAAATTCATCGAATTGGAGGCCATGTACTGGATAGGTCAATTTTGCAAAAGTTTGCCTCAAGCCTTTTGGAGAAGGTGCGTTGTCTGACACTCTCTACTTACTTTCCTATGATTATTTTCTACAAGCTGCAGAAATGTTTCTGGCAAGGAACGATTCTCTGCAAAATGTTAGTGATAATTAGTCCCCTATTCACACTTCTTCACTTTCATCAGATATCTCCAAGCTGGTGCTTGCTTATAAGAAATTTTTTTTTTCAATTTTCCATTGTACAATGCAGATCATCATTATTTATGAGGATTTCTTATCTGCCAGGGAGGCCAACGAACCCCAAATTTCAGAGAAAGGAGTTTTACAAATTTTGCTGGATTTGAGATTTGCATCGGACGTTCTTTCTGGGGGTGATACAAGCACCAATGTGGAGATACAACCAAAGATCACAATGAACAGATCAGCTTTCAGGCGAAAACAGGGCCAACAGCAAACAAAATCAGTCAACAGAAGTCGCATTGATGGATTGATCTCCCAACTGACTCAAAAGTTGGATCCCATAGACTGGCTCACGTAAGGAACCTTATCCCTAAACTACGACCAAGACGCATGAGAATCATCTCGTCTTATCATTCTCTTATTCTTGTATATTTTGAAATGTCTAAAAAAAGGTACGAGCCTTATCTCTGGGAGAACGAAAAGCAGTCATACCTACGCCACGCAGTACTATTTGGATTCTTTGTGCAACTAAACCGAATGTACACAGATACTTCCCAGAAACTACCTAGTAACTCAGAGTCAAACATCATGCCATGCTCCACAGTTCCCCGCTTCAAATACCTTCCCATAAGGTAAAATTTTCTTCTTCCATACCAGAACTACTATTCTTTTGGAAAATAAAATGGTTTCTCATATCACAAGTCTTCGTTACGGGTAAATGCAGCGCTCCAGCTCTGTCCTCTAGAAGTACAAATAAGGTCTCCATTCCAGTCACATCAAACGAAAGTGCGTCAAGAAACTCATGGAATGCATTTACAAACGGCGAGCATTCTCAAACAAGTGATTTGGTCGATGACTCCAGTTTCAGCGTGGCTTCTTCCCCTTTCTTAAACTCTTTCATGCAGGTACACGGTCTAGTCTTCGGTTAACTAGTAGCTCAACAATTTTGTAATCTGTTCGAATATCTTTTAAGACCATGTTAAATATGTTTCAGGCTAGTAGTCGATTTGGATCAATACTAAGTGACGGACAAGTGGGAATATTCAGGGATAGATCAGCAGCCGCTATGTCGACATTTGGTGATATAATACCGGCTCAAGCAGCCGGTTTACTCTCTTCTTTCACAACCACCAGGTACGAGTGATGATGATTGCAGCAGCTGAGATATCTACCATCATTATACGAAGTTTTTGACATAAACGAAGAGAACAAGTTTTGTAATTGTGTTTGATTTATTGTTTCATGTAATTAAGAGATTTGGTTCTACAAAAAATCCTTAGACTGAATACAATCAAAACCTCTCATACATATAAGTTTTAATATCCTCCTTGGCATAAAGCTGATTCAGGTATTACGTCTAGCTTTCTCAATCAGAGGCTTCAGCTTCTTCTTGTCCGCAAGAATCTTGAGGAAGTTAAAGAGGAAAGGAACATAGTTATGTTTCCTCCTCAGATTCTCTTTCTTCCAGTTCTTAGACCTCTCTTCCTCCATTACAATCTTCTGCGACACGGTCTCGATGCCGACATTGACTTCAGAAAGAGACTTATCCAGAGCCTCGTAGCTGCTCTTCTCAGCGTACTTATCAGCTTGCAAGGTACCCACCTGCTGCAAAATCCTCTCCCGCTTCAACTGATACTCTTTAAGCTCAGCCCTATACATCTCTTTCCTGTTCTTAACCACAGCCAAGAGACTAAACCGAATCTCGTTCTGCAGATACCGATCAATCCTCTCTTGCACCACTGGTTGAACCATTTTGACCCACTCGATTCCTTCTGGCTCACCGAGACATTGTCCAAGGCTAATAGGTCCTTCTTTAAGACCATCAAGCTCGTATAAGATACCGTCGACAGGTAAGTAGCTGATGTAATGATACACATCATCATCAGCTTCATCTTCTTTTTTCTTCCTCCTAGCGGATAACTCATCTTCTTCCGTGGTGGTGGAAGATGAGTCAGGCCTAGCAAAGGTGTTGTGAGCTGCACGTATCGCCTCGTTGTTGCTGATGGCTAAACCTTTGAGTTCAGCTGGAAAGTCTTTAGCGAATTGTTTCAGTTCTGATAGTTCAGAACCGATCTCGATACTGGAAGAGTTCATGAGAACAGACAGTAAGGCTTGTGTAGCACAACCATTGTTGATTATCTGCAAGAAAAAAACATACACATACGGTTATTAATAACCTTCCCTGCATGAGTTAGAAATCTAGAAGTGGGGACCTGGCTGGCGAAGAAGAAGTTTGGGTTTGGTTCAGTGATTACAGGACGAGACTCCTTTTCATCAGGACGCCATTTGTAAAGCAATACCAATCCGTATACAGGTCTAAACACAAAGAAGAACACAAACAGTGTTGTTGACTATGTTTTATTTCAGAAACAAGAAGCAAGAAAAGAGTGTGTATTAACCTTATTTCATCAAGAGAAGTAATGTCCAATGAATACAACTCTTCAACTTGCACACCTTTCACTTGCATTTGTTGTATAATCTCCGTGAAAACACCTAAAACATTACGAACAAGATAGCAAACATTGTGTCTTTTACATGTATGGGCTTTACACAGACACTATAAACTTAGTATATGACCAATCATTGATGTCTATTATCAGAAGCTGAGAACAATAAGGAACTATTAGACAATAAAACCCCCAGATTTTGAAAGAAAAAAAAGATTACCAGGATCGGATTCTACAGGGAGCCAAGACATGATTTCTCGATGAGGACAATCAAAATGAGATTGAGAAATTGGAGATAAAGATTTGTCTCTCGAGATTAGCTAATTTCCCTTCTTCGAATTCATCGTCTTCTTTGTTGAGTCAATCAAGACTCTCTCTCTACACTGGTGTGGTCTCGACTGTCTCCACCCTCGTCGGCTTCTCTCGCATATATAAACCGAAGCATTAGAATGAATTAAACCGGTATTGATTAAAATTTTAATCGGTATTATTTTATAACAAAGCAAACCGAATCAGACCACACTTTTAATTCTATTAAAATAATCGAACCGAACCGAACCGATAGCTGAATGTCAACTCCTATATTTATGTTCTCTCCTTTCACGAGTCAACAACAATTCTCTTTTTTTTTTTTTTTTGATCAACAACGGTTTTCTCTAGACCAGAAGCTGGTGTTTGTTACGTCTGAATCTAATAGTCATCATCATAACTTACAGTTCCAACCTCTTAGGTCTTGTGAAGTTGAACAGTTGGTTGTGTGCTTGTATCTATCCCCTACGAAAATTTTAACCAACCATTAATCAAACTTTAATTTAATCTCTGATGATGAAAGCTGTGCAGAGTCAACGTTAATTTAATATTTGAAACCGTGTATCTTTCTTGATTAAGCAAAAACAAATCCTTTCGTAACAGATACAACAACCACATCTCTCTTGCGTGGTTATAACGAGTAAGTAAAAGAATCAACCACATCTCTTGCCTGCTTTACGCGTTTACGTTTTACACAAACACAAAAAAAAAAAAAAACAATGAAAAGACCTCAATTAAACTGTATTCACACATCATACCAATAGAGTTTAAACAGTTCAAATATATTTAGAAGCAGATTAAATATTTGCATCAAACCAAGAATCAAATACACACAAATCAGAACCAAAATCAAAGTCAGCTTTCCTTTGCCAATGAATCAACCTGACTAAACCGAGCAACGAGACTCTCCACAGGCACTTTAACAGCATCACTCCGCATACCAATATCCGAACACAAACGAATAGCATTACTAGCCCAAGGACTAACCAAACGTGCAACACACGCAACAGCACTCACCGAATTAGCCTGCCCACTCCTCCCAAGCACATAACTTCTCCCCACAACCAAACCCGTCTTACAATACATAGCAAAATCCTCACAGTTATTCTCGAAAACATGATACTCCCCAAACCCATTTCTCAACAACAGAAACTCCGCACGAGAGATCACTTCCTCACAAGGATCCGAACTCGCTGTCGTGCAGGTCCCACCTCGAAGCTTGGCCATGAACAGAGCCGGAGAGACACTGTACTCGAAGAGAAGCAAATCTCCTCCTGACAGAAAGCAATCAAGACAAGAAGAGATAACTCCATGTTTGTTGTTTGTTTGTTTTCCACAGTTGTTAGGACAAGGGTTGTCTCCTCCGTGATTTGTAATAGAGCTGATGATGAGCTTGTCTAAGAAAGTTCCTGTTCCGATTTCAAGACCGCCTCCACGTGTGAAATGAATGACCTTTCCATCTCCTATGTAGATTCCTGTGAGATTGCAAATATAAAGTTCGGATCTTGAATAAACCCAGAAGAGAGAGGAGGAGATGGGTGTTACCGTGATGGGAATAGATATAAGCGTTGCGCCATGAATAGATGTGATCTCCAGGTTTCAGATCGTCTTTGGAGATCTTGTTGGAGAATAATCCTATCTTCTCTAGAAGAATGGATTCCATCTCTGGCTTGGATCAATTGGGGTTTCCTGAGTTTTTCTAAGATTTGTTGGTTTTAAAAACCAAACCTTTACGCCTCAGTTCAAAAAAAAAAAAAAAAAACCAAACCTTTACGTTAACCCAAAAAAAAAAACCTTTAAAGTCAACTGGTTTTGTATTAATAATTAACTTAACCCCGGCAAAAGAATTTTACAAAAATGTATATTAATATTCAATCAATTAATAAATATTTCTGGTAGTAAATTAAGCCAATATAAAATATTACATAACTCAATAAAATAATAGGGTAATAAAATTTGAAAACTTTTAAACAAATACATTGTCTATAAATTTATAAATTAATACTACTATGTATAAAACTTGTAAAGAGTTAGATATGCAATTTTCTTTTAAAATAAATTCCTATACATTTTCTTTGTGTTTCAGTATTCAAATGTTATTTTGTTGAATTGCATCTAAAATGTATTAATATTTTAAGATTGTGTTTCCATATTTAAATGTTATTTTGTTGAATTACATCTAAAATGTATTAATATTTTAAGATACATAATTCCACTACTAAATTTATCAAATAATCTTTAATAAAAAAATTCCAAATCTATAAAACTTAATTACTATACAATCTCCTGGAGTAAAAAAGAATTCTTATAAAAATGAAAATAAAATAGTTTATAATTATAAATCTAAAAAGGAGTTTTTAAATTAATAAATTATCATAATTTCAACCGTATAATATACAGAGTTTTTATTGTATCATAAGATTCATAACAAAGATAGAGTTCCACGATTCAACAAAAGTAGAAGCACCAGGTTATGTAATCCACTACAACAACAACTAGGTGACTTGTTAGTTAATAATAACTAAGAAACGACAAGGTGGTTAAGAAGATAAAGAGACAAAAGCATGTTGTACTCTTGTGTGATTGTAATGGATTATGATCAGAAAACCTTCTTGTGTGGAGACCTTTGTTTGGTTATTGATAATGACTACTGCAACACTAAAAATTCAAATCAACCAAGGAGCCGAACTAATGGAAGTCAAATGATCAAACACCATTCCTCTGCCACTTATGTTTGTTTGTTGTTTTGTTTCAACAGTCTTCCAAAATAAACCAAGACTTTGGATAAAGCAATAATGTTATTTTGGCTGTATTTTCACATGATAAGTAGTGTCAAAATACAGGGTGCAGCACACATGGTCACATACAAAGAAAACAGAAGCAAACAATCAGTCAAACATCAAACACTCATAATCACACGACAACAAGTAGCTAAACTTAGCTACACTTCTTCTCATCCACAACTCTGCCTTCAATAATTGCAATAAGCGTAACAAGCGCTTCCACAGGAAACTTGTTTGCATCATTTCTCACACCAATGTCAGCATTCAAACGACCATAGCAGTAGTTACCATACCCCACCACAGCCATAACACCAATACCAGCAAAACCAGAAACAACAACCCTCGCAGCAGAACCAACAGAAACACTCTTCACCGTCCCCGCAAACGAAAAAACACCACGCGCCGCAGACCACGAGTTAGCCTGTCCACTACTCCCCAGCTTAGACAAAACCATCAAACCAGTCTTGCAATAAATCGCAAAATCTTCACAGTTGTTTTTCAACAGATCATACACACCAAACCCGTTTTTCTTGGTTAAAAGGTATCTCGCACGGTGAATGGTTTCATCAGAGGAGTCCGAAACAGCTGTTGTGCAGATACCGCCACGTGGCTTAGCCATAAAGATGGGTTTAGAGACACCGTACTCGAATAGATAGAGGTTTCCTCCCGCGAGGAAACAGTCAAGGCATGAAGAGATCACACCGTCGAGATTTGATTGGTCTCCACAGTTAGGACAAGGGTTGTTACCTCCGTGGTTAGGAACTGAACTAACGATGATGTTGTCCACGAAAGTCCCTGTCCTTGTCTCTAAACCACCTCCACAAGTGAAATGTATCACTTCTCCATTCCCTACATAGATTCCTACAAGTTGCATACATAGAAACTAAGATCTAGCGAGAATCGTCTAAACTGATGGAGTGTTAAGGGAAGAGAGTTTGAACCGTGATGAGAGTAGATGTAAGCGCTACGCCATGAATAGATGTGATCTCCTGGTTTGAGTTCATCTCTTGAGATCTGTTGAGAGAGGAATCCCATCTTCTCGAGACACGGAAAGAGATGGTAGAAGCGCCGCGAGCGAGACCACGGAATGATTCTTTCCTCTTGTGTTAGGGTTTTTTTTTTCACTTTACTCTCTTTCCGGTTTACTACAAACCATGACTCTTTGTCTCTTGGTTTGCGTTTCAATTTTTAGGTGTTCGTTTTTGGAAGGTTTAATTTGGGTAGAGAACATCCGGTTCAGCTTTGTTTGGCTTGGTTAAGTGTTGGAAAGGTTGATCTACCTTTTTGAGTCCTTTAGTGATTAGATACAACAAAAAAAATCTATGTTGTTTCATACTGATTCAATTAGAGATTAATGATTATCGAGCATAACATACTTGATATTCAAAAGAGAGTAATATATACAACAAAAAATTCTATGTTGTTTCATACTGATTCAATTAGAAATTAATGATTATTGAGCATAACATACTTGATATTAAAAGAGAGTAATATATACAACAAAAAATTTCTATGTTGTTTCATACTGATTCAATTAGAGATTAATGATTATTGAGCATAACATACTTGATATTCAAAAGAGAGTAATATCCAGAATAGAGAGATTAATATCAAAAGTTGTGGAATATAAAAAAGAAAATAATATCCAACAACAAGTCATCTTCCTAATTAATACTAATACTCGCATTCCATCTCATCCGCCCGAATATGAGTACTTGCAATCTCCATGAAGTGCGTAATAACACGCTTTCCCAGTGGCATCAGCAGAAAACCACCTTGCTTCCCCAGCAGAACGATGTACTGGAGTTGCACGTATGGGTTGCCATGCTTAATCCCTCTGTCAGTACAGCACATCACGTGGTTGGTAGGCCAAATAGAGTTGACCTCCTCCAAAGTTGGGCAGTGAAATCTTTGTTACAATAAAATAGAAGCTCCAAGTAATAAAAAAAAACAATTGAGCAAATAAAATATATAAGGAAGCAAAAAACATTATTTGTGAACTGCTTCGGCTGCGCAAACAAATAAGGGTAGGAAAGAACTCATATAGCAAGAGGGGTGTGTACCAAATGATCAAGCATTGACTCTTCAAAATCGGTTTCAGATGGAAACTCGGTATTCCTACAAACAATCATCTCTGTCACAGCAAACAGAGATGAATCCTGTAAAAAAATAAAAAATTCTTATCACAACAAATAAAAACATAATCATAAGGAATAAGAACAATCACTTACCGAAGTAGAACTTTCGAGTGGCAGTCTCAAGAAATGGTATCGCTACACTTAGTGGCGGAGCCAGAAACATTTTGTGTTGGGGTCAATTTTTTCAAAAACATAATTTATAAACTATCATAAAACTATAAATATATTCTATGATCCAAACATAATTTATAAACCATAAAAAACTATAAATATATTCTACGATCCTTTATAGTTTGAAATTATTTATCACATTATTTAGCAAAAAAAATATTTATCACGTTTTCATTTACTACAATTTCAAATAGTTTTTCCTATAATACAATTAAGACACCTATTTAGAAACTGATCACAAATACGATTTTGCACTACTTTTGATGATATTCATTCATGTCTGAAAAATTATCATCTGTTGGTAAATTTTTCTTTACAGATTCAACAAAACCGATCTATTAGTTTTCAAATTGATTTTAAGAATTATTCTACTTCTAAATATATAATTATTTGTTAAAAGTATTTAGAGATCATGAACATAGATTAATCCTAAATTTTTTATTGAATTGAATCAATGAATTATAATCATTTCTGGTTTAGTAAAATAGTTTAAGCAACAGAAAAGAGTATAACAAAAAAAATAGAAAACTAACATGAAATGTATCAAAAAATCATTTGTTGAGCATAAAAATCTCGCAGTCTGGCGTTTGTCCAAAAAGAAATACAAATCATCTATCTTTTTCAAATTCGCTCATTTATTATAGTTGTGTTTTTAATATTAATTATTTGGGCCTAATAAATCAAGTAATAAATCATCATGTTTTTACTAAGATTAAAAATGTTTTCTCTAAAAGTAAAAAACGGGTAATAAATCAAGTAATAAGTCACAAGTAACAAGCCAACAACGCCAAGTAGTTATTTTTATTTTAGTACTTTGGTACTTGTCTTGTACTTGCAAGTAATTGAAATAAACGACTTGATACTCGACTTGAACAAAACGAGTACTCGATTCTAAGAGTCAAGTACCAAATACAAGCCGAGTAGCAAGTAATTGTGTCCACCCCAATCAGACCCATGTTTTTTTTATTGAATATGGTAAAATTTACAAAACATATACAATTAAAGAAAAACTATAAAAAGGGATCCATATTTGAATTCTAGTAGGCAAAAATAGAAAAACAATAACTAATGATTAGTTTTCCTCGGTCACGACAATTTCTTTACTTCTTCTACTAATTTTAATCCATTCATGAAGATTATCCGACCACATTATAACCAATTCTTTTCCTATAAGTAATCAGAAGCTCGACTCCATATGGAATTGTTGATGGTTGAAGGCTACATGAATGGTTGGATCAATTGGTTGTTACCTCCATGGTTAGGAACTGAACTGACTATGATGTTGTCCATGAAAGTCCCTGTCCTTGTCTCTAAACCACCTCCACAAGTGAAATGTATGACTTCTCCATTGCCTACATAGATTCCTACAAGTTGCATACATAGAAACTAAGATCTATCGAGAATCGTCTAAACTGATGGAGTTGTAAAGTCTGGTTCAATTAAACTCCGGTTAAGCTGAAAGGATTAAACCGAGTAGGGTGTACTTGGTTTAGTAATCAGAACGATGACGTTTTGGTTTGACGGTTACACGTAAGCAACAAGAGGTTGTTACGTATAAAGGCTTCGTTGACGAGTTTGTTACAATCATCGAAGAAGAAGATATCTCAGAGAAGGCGATCTCATCGGAAGATACGACGGTGCTAGAGGAGCTTGAGAAGCGTCGCACTTCACAGAGGTAGAAAGGAGAGATCAATTACGCAGTGTAAGTTGATCATCTACTCTGTTCGTAGATAGAGGGAGATCTCTGTATATTATCTTTGTAGATCGCCATTGTTGTGAGTTCTCTGAAGATAATAAAACGCGCCGAGGGACGTTCTTTTCCCTCCCCTGTGAGTAGATCAGCGAACACAGGGTTAACAAAAGCTTGTGTACGTGTTCTTGAAGTTTTCCCAAAGTCAAACCTAGATAACTCAATCGTAGGTTGAATCGATCAAGATCTTAAGCTGAATTGGTTTAAAACTCTACAAGTGGTATCAGAGCATCCAGGTTCTGGATTACGCAGTGAGGAGTGTATTGTTGTTCAGCTGTGTGTATCTTGAATCAAAGGAAGCTTTGTCGAAGTTGATTCAAGATTTGTCGCAGTTCTTTTGGGATCGATGGAAGGAGGTGAGATGAAACCAACAATGGGAAAATTCCAGATGGATAAGTTCGATGGGAAAGGTGACTTCAGTCTTTGGAAATTCAAGCTTATGGGACAACTGGAGATTCAAGGGCTGTTAGCTACAATCACTGAAGGGTTCTCTGTTTACTCAACATCTGATAAGCAAGAAGAAGGATCTTCACCTGTTATAGATCAGAAGAAGGCTGCAAAAGATCTAAGAACAAGGAGCTTACTTGGAACATGCGTCAGTGACTCAATCTTGAGAAAGATCATGACGGAACCGACTGCATTGGGAATGTGGAAGGCAATGGAGAAGATATATCAAACGAAGTCACTTCCTAATAGGATATATCTTAAGAAACAATTCTCCTGCTATAAGATGGAGGAGGACAAGACTATTGAGGAGAATGTTGATATCTTTCTCAAGCTGATCGCAGATCTGGAAAGTCTTAAAGTTACTGTCTCTGATGAGGACCAAGCGATCCAACTTCTATCCGGACTTCCACCTGCGTTTGAGCAATTAGTACATACTCTGCAGTATGGTACTGGGAAAGAGACACTCACTGTCACCGAAGTTGTGACATCTGCTTATTCTAAGGAAGCTGAACTAAGGCAGAAGGGTTTGTTGGGAAAGAAGAAGAGTGGTGCTGAGGGTCTATACGTTGAATCACGAGGAAGGTCTTCAAGGCGTCAATCTGATAATGGAACGAGGAAGGACTACAGGAAGAACCACAGATCAAAGAGCCGAGGTGAAAGGTCAAAGTCCAGAGGAAGATCAGACAAAGTGAAGCAAGGTGGATGTTTTATATGCGGCAAAGAGGGACACTGGAAAAGGGAATGTCCTAATAAAGATCAACGGAACAACTCAGAACCAGCAGCCAACACTGCTCATGAGATAAGGCAACCAATGATCCTAACTGCAAGTACAAGAGACACATCAGGAGCTTGGATTCTTGACTCTGGGTGCACGTTCCACATAACTCCTGACAAAGGAGTCCTATTTGACCTGGAGGAATCTGATGGAGGAAAGGTTCTTATGGCGAACAACACTGAAAGTGAGGTCAAAGGCATTGGGAAGATAAGGATTCTGAATGAAGATGGAGAGGAAGTTGTCCTCACTGGGGTAAGGTACATGCCTCAAATGAGGCGAAATTTGATCTCATATGGTATGCTTGAAAAATCTGGATGCAGATACATAGGAGGAGACTTCTCAGTTACTTTTTACAAGAATGATCAGAAGGTGATCAGTGGTAAATACAATGAAGGATTGTACTATCTACAAGGGTCTGTTATAAGAGGAGAGGCTAATGCTGCAATGCCAAAGGAAGAGATCACCATGCTTTGGCACTCGAGGTTGGGACACATTAGTAAGAAGAATTTTGAAATTCTGGTCAAAGATGGGTACATTCCAAAGGAGGAAGCAGGGGAGATGGGCTTCTGTGAGGATTGTGTTTTGGGCAAGTCCCACAGGCAGAGTTTTCCAACTGCAAAGCATACGACGGAAAGCATATTAGAGTATGTCCACTCAGACTTATGGGGATCGCCATCAAACACAGAGAGCCTAGGAGGATGTAAGTACTTCATCAGCTTTATAGATGACTTTTCTAAAAAGGTTTGGGTATTCTTCTTGAGAACGAAAGATGAGGCATTTCTCAAGTTCAAAGAGTGGAAAGAGATGGTTGAGAATCACACTGACAAGAAGATAAAATGTTTGAGGACTGACAATGGGTTAGAGTACTGCAATCATCAGTTTGAAGAGCTGTGCAACAAGAGTGGGATAAAGAGGCATAGGACATGCTCATATACTCCTCAACAGAATGGGACTGCTGAGAGAATGAATCGAACTATAATGGATAGAGTTCGGAGCATGTTATCTGAAACTGGTCTAGAGAAAGAATTTTGGGCAGAAGCTACCTCAACCGCAGTGTATCTAATAAACAGAACCCCAAACTCCACTATCGAGTTCAGATTACCTGAAGAAGTGTGGTCTGGTAAGAAACCAGATATTGGACATCTCAAGAGATTCGGCTGTACTGCATACGTCCATGTTACTCAAGATAAAACTAGCCCTAGAGCTGTGAAGGGAGTCTTCTTAGGCTACCCGTTTGGGGTGAAGGGATACCGTGTTTGGATTTCTGAGAGTAGGAAGTGTGTTACTAGCAGAAATGTGATCTTCAAGGAAGACGAGGTGTATAAGGACGTTGGTGCTTCTACAGACAAGGTTAGAGCTGAGTCTGGGACAGATAAAGAGAGGTTATCAGGTAAAAAGAAAGTTACCTTCAGTACTAAGTTGATCCGCGGCTCAGGTTTTGAATATGGAGAGACTTCTGGTTCAGGTGGAGAGACTTCAGAGGTTCAGTCTGATACTGAGAGTGTGCAGTCAGAAGGGTCCGAGGTTCAGTCAGAAAGTGATGAAGATGAAGGTCTTACGTTCCATGAAGAAACAGGAGATGTTGAACAACCTGAAGTTAGTGACTATCTGCTGGCAAGAGACAGAACAAGGAGAAACATAAGACCACCTTCCAGATATGAAGATGCAAATCTTGTGGCCTACGCTTTATCTGTATCTGAAGATGTAGAGTCTGAGGAACCGAAATCTTTTGATGAAGCAAAGCAGAGCAAGAAGTGGAAGCTTTGGAACAATGCAGCCATAGAGGAAATGGATTCGTTGAAGAGAAATCACACTTGGGATTTGATTGAGCGACCTGCAGGTAAGAAGACTGTTGGATGTAAGTGGCTGTTTAAACTGAAACCAGGAATACCAGGGGTTGAAAAAGAAAGGTACAAGTGCAGACTTGTAGCGAAAGGTTATTCTCAAAAGGAAGGGATAGATTTCAACGAGATTTTTTCTCCAGTGGTCAAACATGTCTCTATAAGGCTGATGCTGTCTATTGTGGTGAATGAGGACTATGAGTTGGAGCAGCTCGATGTTAAGACAGCATTTCTACATGGAAACTTAGAAGAAAGGATCATCATGGACCAACCAGAAGGGTTTATAAAACCAGGAGATGAAAACAAAGTTTGCTTGTTGAGGAAATCTTTGTATGGATTGAAACAGTCGCCTAGGCAATGGAATCGAAGGTTTGATGAATTCATGATGAAGCAGAAGTTTCAGAGGAGTGAGTATGATTCGTGTGTCTACATGAAGAATCTCAAGTCAGAGAAAGCAATATACCTTCTGTTATATGTTGATGATATGCTGATTGCATCTCGAGATAAATCAGTGATAAAGGAGATGAAGGATAATCTAGGCAGTGAATTTGAGATGAAGGATATGGGAGCTGCATCTCGTATTCTTGGTATGGACATCACACGAGACAGAAAGAAGGGGATTCTAACATTATCTCAGGAAAGCTACATAAAGAAAGTTCTCAAGTCTTTTGGAATGAGTGATGCCACTGCTGTTACTACACCCCTTGCCACTCATTTCAAGCTTAAAAGTCTCTCAAAGGATGAATTGTTGTTTGAAAGAGCCCGTATGGATAAGGTGCCATATGCTAGTGCAGTGGGGAGTATGATGTATGCTATGATTGGTACTAGGCCTGACTTGGCTTATGCTGTAGGAGTTGTAAGCCGCTTCATGTCAAAACCAGGAAGGAAACATTGGGATGCAGTCAAGTGGGTTTTGAGGTATTTGAGAGGTGAAACGTCTAGATGTCTGGAGTTCAGAAAGAATAGAGGGTTCAGCATTGAAGGGTTTAGCGATTCTGATTATGCGACAGACTTGGATAGAAGTAGATCAATCACCGGGTATATCTTCAAGGTTTGGGGCAACACTGTGTGTTGGAGATCAAACTTGCAGTCTGTAGTGGCTTTGTCGACAACAGAAGCAGAGTATATGGCGTTGTCTTCAGCAACAAAGGAAGCAATCTGGCTAAAAGGTATATGCGCAGAGTTGGGATATAATACTGAAGAGGTAAAGATGCACTGTGACTCTCAAAGTGCATTGGCGTTAGCAAAGAATGCAGTATATCATGAGAAGACTAAACATGTGGCTACAAAGTATAACTTTATCAGAGACATTGTGGCACAAGGGACTATCACGTTGTACAAGATTCATACGAGTAAGAATCCAGCAGATTTCTTGACTAAGGCTCTCCCTGGGCCTAAGTTTAATCTCTGCTGTGATTTAGCTAACGTCGTATGAGAAAGGAGGCTTCGAGTAACTCTGGTGTAGCTGGTCTAAGTTGCCTGCAAGGTCAGCGTACGTTCGTGTTTTATCTGGAAGGGTTACTCGATGTGCAGGATGTGTGATGTTTGGTTGTTAAGGTGTTCAGTTCTAGGTGGAGTTCTACGCGATTGCGTGATGGGCACGTTTTGATTGATCCTGAGGTCTGAGTCTTCTGCAGTCGTTTGTTTTGGTTGTTGTGAAGTTCAGAGGGTTTGTGTTCAGGGTTACTGGAGCAGGTTCTATCAGTGGAGGTCTGTGTCTGGTCTGGAGTGTTCGGTCAAGTGTTGCAGTTGCGTTGTGGAGGTTTGTCAGTTTAAAGCTTTAGAGAAGCTTGGCGTGTTTCGGAGTGGTTATTGAAAGGTGGAGATTGTAAAGTCTGGTTCAATTAAACTCCGGTTAAGCTGAAAGGATTAAACCGAGTAGGGTGTACTTGGTTTAGTAATCAGAACGATGACGTTTTGGTTTGACGGTTACACGTAAGCAACAAGAGGTTGTTACGTATAAAGGCTTCGTTGACGAGTTTGTTACAATCATCGAAGAAGAAGATATCTCAGAGAAGGCGATCTCATCGGAAGATACGACGGTGCTAGAGGAGCTTGAGAAGCGTCGCACTTCACAGAGGTAGAAAGGAGAGATCAATTACGCAGTGTAAGTTGATCATCTACTCTGTTCGTAGATAGAGGGAGATCTCTGTATATTGTCTTTGTAGATCGCCATTGTTGTGAGTTCTCTGAAGATAATAAAACGCGCCGAGGGACGTTCTTTTCCCTCCCCTGTGAGTAGATCAGCGAACACAGGGTTAACAAAAGCTTGTGTACGTGTTCTTGAAGTTTTCCCAAAGTCAAACCTAGATAACTCAATCGTAGGTTGAATCGATCAAGATCTTAAGCTGAATTGGTTTAAAACTCTACAGGAGTGTTAAGGGAAGAGAGTTTGAACCGTGATGAGAGTAGATGTATGCGCTACGCCATGAATAGATGTGATCTCCTGGTTTGAGTTCATCTCTTGAGATCTGTTGAGAGAGGAATCCCATCTTCTCGAGTGACACAGAGAGATGTTAGAAGCGCCGCGAGCGAGACCAAGAGATGATTCTTTCCTCTTGTGTGAGGTTTTTTTTTCATTTACTCTCTTTTACAGTTTACTACAAACCACTTGACTCTTGCCTATTTTGGTTTGCGTTTCAACTTTTTAATGTTCGGTTTAAAAAGGTTTAATTTGAATAGAGAACATCCGGTTCAGTGATGACGAATCCTTGTTGCAAGCTAGAGTCAAACTTTGATTTCCAAATGAAATAGACCGTGGTATTTAACCACCTCAATAGCTCATCTATACTATTATTTAAGAAGGTGTTCAAAAAAAAAAAAAAAGTAAATTTGCTTAGTTGTCATGTTCTCCATAAATTTAGGTAATTTTATTTATTTATCATATTTTTAATAGTTATATATCTATACTATTATTTAAGAAGTAAATTTTCTTAGTTGTCATGTTCTCCATAGGTTTAGATAATTTTATTTATTTATCATAATTTTAATAGTTATATATATCTTATTTATAAATAAAACGAATCTTCTATACTATTATTTAAGAAGAAAATTTGTTTAGTTGTTATTTTCTCCACAAGTTTAGGTAATTTTATTTATTTATCATATTTTTAATATTTATATATAATATAATTTTATTTATTTATCATATTTTTAATAGTTATATATCTATACTATTATTTAAGAAGTAAATTTTCTTAGTTGTCATGTTCTCCATAGGTTTAGATAATTTTATTTATTTATCATATTTTTAATAGTTATATATATCTTATTTATAAATAAAACGAATCTTCTATACTATTATTTAAGAAGAAAATTTGCTTAGTTGTTATGTTCTCCACAAGTTTAGGTAATTTTATTTATTTATCATATTTTTAATATTTATATATATATATATATTATTTATAAATAAAACAAATTTATATGAATTATCTTATTTTCTATAAATTTGCTTAGTTGTCATGTTCTCTATAAGTTTAGGTAATTTTATTTATTTATCAAATTTTTAATATTTCTATATATTTTATATATAAATAAAACAAATTATAAGAATATATCATATTTTTAGAAAATAAGATAATTCTTGTGAATTATGTTGTTATTGAATTATGTTAT
>CAKOAT010387377.1:191610-284439 GCA_932364175.1 Eruca vesicaria subsp. sativa
TTCAAGAGAACAACTTAATACATAAGAAATATCTTATTTTCTAAGAATATGATGCTATTAATATAAATTTGTTTTAAAAATATAATAAATTATATATAAAATTAGAGAAATTAGGATAAAATATCAAAAATTCCCTAAAATCATGGAAAATATGACAAATCAACAAGCATTAAATTTATTTTTTAAATAATTGTATAGAGTTTTTTTACATGTTAATTTTAAATATTATAATAGAAAAATTTATTTTCGAGATAACAGCATAATAAATAAGAATTAACTTATTTTCTAAAATATCATATTGTTAATATAAATTAGTTTTAATTATATAATCAATAATAAAAAAATTAGAGTAATTCTGATAAATGATCAAAATTATCTAGGAACATGAAGACAAATCAACAAATTCACTTTTCAAATAATTGCTTTGATGATTTATACTTAATTATTAATTGTATAATTTTTATATCTTAATATCAAGTTTTATTATAGGAAATATATTTTCAACATAACAACATAATACATAAGAATTATCTTATTTTAGAAAAATATAAAATTATTAATATAAATTGGTTTTTATTTTATAATAAATTTTATATGAAATTATTAAAAATATGACAAATAATCAAAATTATCTAAATTATGGAGAAATTACAAATCAGATAATTCACTTAAATTTGCAAAGTGATTTTTCGCAACGGAGTTGTAGTGATTAATATCGTTTATACCCTTAATGGATAAAATATATAAATCAGCCAAAAATAAAAAAACGAGTTTATATTTATTTGATTAGATAAATGATTTAAATTAATAATAATGATAAGAATTATCCATAATTTAAATATATATTTAAAAATAAAATAAAATAAAAAGATAATTTCTATATATATTGTGTTGTTATCAGAAAATATATTTAATTAACATATAATCAATCATAAATTAGAAACAAATTTCACTGATTTGATGACTATTATTATCTAAAAATAGTTGATATTAATAAACCATAAACTAAAACTGAATTAATATATAAATAACAATAAATTAATTATATTTAAAAAGGTGAATTTGCTGATTTATCATATTCTCCATGATTTTATGTAATTATAATTCTTTTATCATGTTTTTATGATTTTGATTAATGATTAATTATTATCCTTAATTAATGACTAAATAAAATTATTCTTATATAATTATGAACCGTATATTAATTAGATTTACTACCGTTAATGACAAGCAAACATAAACTTAATGACTAATTGGATTTATTACTATATAATGACTAATTAGATCTATTACTATATAATAATTAGAAACAAATCTTATTTGTCATGTTTCTTATGATTTGATGATTATCATTATCTAGACTAATGATTATAATAAATTGAATTATTAATTATATAGTAATAAATCTAATGAGTCATTAAGTTTATGTTTGATTCGCCATTAAGGATAGTAAATCTAATTGTCATGTTCTTATGATTTTTACTACCTTTAATGACAAAGCAAACATAAACTTAATGACTAACTAGATTTATTACTATATAATGACTAATAGTTATTACCATTTGACCAAAAAAAGATTTATTACTATATAATAATTAAAAAATTCATTATATAATTAAACATAAGTAAAAAACGAATTTCAATGATTTTAGATTTATCTTTATCTAAAGCTATTTTATATTGGGTTATAAAATATTTATTAACCTTGAAATATAATTATATTTTTAGTAATGTATCATTAATTATAAATTAAAAACGAATTTCATTTATTTGATAATCATCCTTATTTAATTTTTTGATATTATGTCTTTATCAACATTAAAATAATTATATTTAAAATAATTATATTTTTTAATATATAATTAATTATAATTAAAAACGAATTTCATGAATTTGATAATTATCATTATCTAATTTTTTATAATCATGTTATAAGTCTGTATTAACCTTGAAAAATAATTATATTTGTTAATATATATTAAGTTATGAAAAAATATTTTGCAAAGAATTTATGTATAGATAGTTTACATTACTAAAGATAATTTTATTAAACTTTTTTGTTATGTCTAAAAATGATATTAATTTATTACTAAATATTTTAAATTTATGAATATTTTCACATTTAATTTGTGTATGGCAATTATTTATATGATGATGAAAAAATTTATATATAGAAAGAATTTGTTTAGATTATTATTAAATATTTTGAGTGTATGAACAATAATTTATTATAATTTACTTAAACTGATTATATTTGAATATAGATTTTAGGAAATTATTAAGCCCGCAAGTGCGGGCAAAACACCTAGTAGTAGATTATTAAGCATAATTAACTTTACCATCCGATTATTAAGCATAATTAACTTTACCATCCGTAACAAAATGTCATAATGTTATCAAAAACACCAATATTATAAAACACAATACTCAAAAACAGAGAGATTTGTAGTACGCGGTGGTGGCCATGGCGGATATGAAACATATAAAGTGTTGTATACTCAATATGTATTATAAAACACATTACTCGAACATTAGATAAAAGGACCACAACTGGGGTGGTCACGGTTAATTTTCCTTTTAGGTGTTGGCAAGGGTTTAGCACGGAGTACCGAGTCAGGTTCCCGACAAAGTCTCAACGCATTATCTACTGCTCCTATTCCGAAAAAATAGATCAAAGCACGGCTGCAAAAGACGAAAAAAAAAAGTTGGATGGAAGGACACAATTTCCACAAACGGTTTGTAAAGAAGAAACAACAAACCTGTTAAGAACAAAAACATCAGTGATCTTTCCACATGAAGAGAAGCGGTTAGTCAAATCAACCTTAACAGCATCTCCAGGAAGCGAAGGGTCATATCCTGTAACAGAAATACCTTCGCTACTGCAATAATACAATAGTTAATTTGTCAGCAAATTAACAAACAAACACACAATGTAAAGAAAGAAAACACATGAATATAAAAATTTTACCGGTTCCTCTGGAAATGTGAAACATGCTGAGCAGCCAATTCAGCAGTACTCAAACCAGAACTAAGCTTGCTGAGTGCTGGAGGTAAAACTGTAAGAGATAGGATCCATCCTCCCATGTCAGTTCCATTGAGTGCCAATGCCTTCTCTTGTGCACCTTCTCCGCGGAGAACAACGATAGTACATGTGCCGTTAATTGCATTGGTTTGCAAGTCTCTCGGAACCTCCACGTGGAAGACATCTCCACATGAAGCAAAAAGCTTTGCCAATGATCTGACTAGGTCAAGGGGCTGAAGCGAAGACATGTTGTACCCCTCAACCCCAATCCTAACCCTATCATCAAAAAATCAAAAATCTAAGTAATAGAATCAAGCATAAGAAACTTTAAGTTGACAATAAAAGTATTAAGAAACTCCAAAAAAAAAAATAATCTTACTTGCTTTTGACGAAGTTGTAGTACGATTCCATCACATGAACATGGCTCTCACCAGGCAACGTATTCATTGTATCCTACATCATAAAAAATAAACAATAAGAATCAAAATACAACAAGAGATATATATTATAAAGATGAACAGAGAAATCAGAATATTATGGATTAACAAAGTATACATAGATAAAACCAAATCGGTCTGAGAGAGAGGATGCTCTTCTCTCAGATCAATAGGAGCCACAAAACAATGAATCAGCGAGTCATCAGGATTACTCATAAGCTATATAACAATCAATACAAACTATGAAGCAAGTTATGGAGACGATACGTTGGTGTTGATGGGAGATCTCTCTTAGTCGCCGCTAATAGTTTTAGTTTTACAGAACTATTAGTTTTATAGATCAAAAATATTAAAAAATATTAAATATAAACGGTTTATGAATCTTTCCATTTCTTATTTTCATGTAACTTGTATTTGTGATACGGTGCGCATCACCGATGTAAGCCAGTAGTGGGTAGCTTGTGGAAAGATTTCAAGAGGTGGCGAATTCCGAATGGTTGATAGAAACCAAACAGTAACGAGCTAAACCGGAGAGATAAACCGGCACATTAGAGCACCCCATCAAGTGATGATGGGGGGAGTTCACACGCAAACCTAAAATAAAAATTAATATTAAAATCAGATTTATGTGAATTCCACTCTTAAAAGTTTACTGTCATGAATCCCCATGAATCTGGGTTCACCACGAGGTAGTTACTGATTGGTCCAATTTTTTATTTTATTTTATTTTTTTAAACTTAAACGAGAAAAAATAATAACAAAAAGGGGTTCACAAGAGTTCATTGATGTTGTTACTCTTAGAAACGGATCGTCTAGAAGTGAATAAACGACCAATGCACGTCATATAAGATTTTTGTCATGAGGAACGAATTCTTGTGCAAGCTAGACTCCCTTGTGCACTGCACGCTAGAGTCAAACTTTAATTCAAATGAAATAAGACCATAAGAGTACCCCCAACGGGAGTCATTAGGAAAACCTAATTAAATAATCACTAGATTTTACTAAAATTTAAGGATTTGATCTTTAAAATCCTTAAACAAGAATTGTTTCTTACCAAATCATTACACTATTTGCAGGTCTGCAGGACACATGGCAGTTCGCGATTGGTTTTATTTTTAATTTTTTTTAAAAATCCGAAATATCTTTATCAAATCTGAAATATTTTTTTCTTATAGACTCGTATGAGTCTCACGGTTGCGGATGCTCTAACTAACATAATACTAGATAATAATTTTAAACCTGCTCATACTAGATAATGATTATTGAGCATAACTAACTTAACCATACGCAAACAAACGTCATATTGTTATTAGAAAACCAATATTATAAAAATAAAAATATTGAGAGATTAGGGGAAGTCATATGCAGAAGGTCCAAATCCAAAGGAAGAATGACAGCTAAGCTAGATATATCATGCTTCCTCTTGTTTTTTTTTTTCATTCAGGAGATTGAATGGGAGGATTTGTTTCCCATTTTAAGAGCATGTGAGATAGCTACGAAAGATACTTAAGTGATTTGTTCAGTCCTGTCATGAGGGGAAGATTCGTGTGGTCCTTCTCATGTTGTGATTTTTTTTTGTAGCATTTCAAAATTCAGAAACCGTAGCTTTTTTTTACTTTTGGGTATGATGGCCATTGCTGCAAAATACGAAAGGGTCATACAAAATCACTCGGAGTTGTTAGAAGAATCACTGTAACATTTTGGCAAAATACAGTTACTTTTATGTTATAAACAAATCCAAGGATGTGTGTTATATGTAACCATAAATCCAACAGACTAGATGAAACATAAATAAGTACTCAAACATAGCCACAAAAACATCAAATTTTGATCGAGACATAGATACGAGAACATAAACAAGCATCGATAGATAGCTCCAACATTATATAAAAGGAGCTTCAGGGACGGCGGGTTCATGGTTAATTTTCCGTTTAGGTGTTGGCAAGGCTTTAGCACGGTGTACCGAGTCAGGTTCCCGACAAAGTCTCAACGCCTTGTGTACTGCGCCTATTCCGAAAAAATAAATCAAAGCACGGCTGCAAAAGAGAAAAAAAAAAGGTTAGATGGAAGGAAAAATCACAAACGGTTTGTAAAGAAGAAACAACAAACCTGTTAAGAACAAAAACATCAGTGATCTTCCCACATGAAGAGAAGCGGTTAGTCAAATCACTCTTAACAACATCACCAGGGAGCGAATGGTCATATCCTGTAACGGAAATGCCTTCGCTACTGCAATAATACAACAATTGATTTGTCAGCAAATTAACAAACACACAATGTAAAGAGAGAAAGCAAGAATATAAAAATTTTACCTTTTTCTTTCGAAATGGGCAACTTGCCTAACAGCCAATTCAGCGGTACTCAAACCAGAACTAGAACTAAGCTCGCTAAGTTCTGAAGGTAAAACTGTAACAGATAAGATCCATCCTCCCATGTCAGTTCCATCGAGTGCCAATGCCTTCTCTTGTGCACCTTCTCCGCGGAGAACAACGAGAGTACATCTTCCGTTAATTGCATTGGTTTGCAAGTCTCTCGGAACTTGCACGGCTAAGACTTCTCCACATGACTCGAAAAGCTTCGCCAATGATCTAACGAGATCAAGGGTATGAAGCGACGACATGTTGTACCCTTCGACCCCAATCCTTACCCTATCATCAAAAAATCAAATAAGAACACATGCATAAGAAACGATCCAAGTTGACAAAAAAAAAGTATAAGAAACTCCAAAAAAGAATCTTACTTGCTTTTGACGAAGTCATAGAAGGATTTTAGCATATCAACATGGCTCTCACCAGGCATCGTAATCACCTCACCAGGTACCGGTATCAACGTAATCTTTTCACCAGGCATCGTATTCATTGTATCAGAATAATAAAGGGATTACTCGTAAGCAAACTATGAAGCAAGTTATGGAGAAGGTTACGTTGGTCTTGGGGCAGATCTCTCTTAGTCGCCGCTGTAATTAAGCTTTACTTTTTTATGTTTTAGGATCTAGAATGAATGAATGTATAATTTTTCTTTTTGGGAGAAACCTATTTATAATCATCCCTCTTTCAAACCGGAAATCACCTTTTTCCTTTTTTTTAATGATAAACATCACATTCTCCTTTTTCTAAACTGACATAAAGTTGTCATTATTTACTTATTACTAGGATAAGACATACAGTGTATGTAATTAAAATATAAAATTTTAGTGTTGACAAATTTAAAATTACATATGATTTTTTATATGTATTTGGAATTTGGGAATTTTTATATAATTATCTATATGTATGATCATATACAATTGTAATTAGAACTCTAGATCAAAACTTAAAATTAGATGGAACCGGTTCATATATATTTTTTTTCATTTTTTTGGTGTTCGAGTGATGAAAAATAAATGGAGTGTCACATGATTTAATTGGTAGAACATTATCAAGTTCCCTAATGTTTTTTTTAGAAGCAGCTCGTAGAATATTTGCTTTTAGAATATATAAAGTTTCAAAAATAATTTAATATAATTTATTTATTTGTTTACTACTATCAGAAAATTATATTTTTAAAAACTATTTTTAAATAAAAATAATTTTATAAAAAAGTTAAGTTAAAATTTAAATTATAGTTATGTTTAAAATAAAATTATTTATTCATACGATATAATATATATATATATATATATATATATATATATATATTAACGTATATATATATTAACAGAAAAACCTATTAAAATAAAATTATTTATTCATATGATTTTATAATCATTGTAATTTATCATACAAAAAATTAGACCTTGATCACAAAATTTTATGTGAGATTTTTAACAGTTTTAGTAATTTATACTCGTTCTGAAAATTTCAAAATACAACATATATAAAAAATCTAAAATTTTATATGATTAGTGTAGTTGTGTAATTTATTTTTATAATAAAAATAAACAAAAATGATATAAAATATACAGATTGTTAGCAAATTTTTATTATTTAAAATCATTAATAGTCATATATATATATATATATATATTAATCACATTAGGTAATTCTCTAAGTTTTATTTAAGGAAAGAAAATATAGAAGATTAGTTTGATATATTATTTAGTTTGATATGTCTTATATGAGATCAACGTGCCTTGTTTTAAAACTATGTTTCATATAAGGTGCTCTAAAATCCTTCTAAACTGAAATAGAAAGCATAGAGAAGTACCACGTAGGATGTGGTTATATTTTAATTAATACAAACTTAAGGTTACAACTTTTGAAAGGTTTCTCAATTAATATATAAAGAATTTACGGGTGTGTAGTAGTGCTTATTTGATGTGGCAGTCAGAATAAAGTTAAGTCTTGTGCCTTATTATTGCACCACTTCAGCATTGCATAGATGTGATCTCCTGGTTTCAGTTCATCTCTTGAGATCTGTTGAGAGAAGAAACCCATCTTCTTGAGAGACACAGAGATGTTAGAAGCGCCGCGAGCGAGACCAAGAATTGATTCTTGCCTCTTGTGTGAGGTTTTTCACTTTACTCTCTTTCCAGTTTACTACAAAACACATGGCTCTTGCCTTTTGGTTTGCATTTCAATTTTCAGTGTTGGGTTTAATTCGGCCAATAGAGAACACTCGGATCAGTCATGTTTGATTTGTTTAAGTGTCACACAAGTTTCTATCTTTTTCAGTCTAGTGATTATATACAATCAAGATTTAATCTTGGTAACACTATGTTGATAATGTTGCTAACAAATAGATTAATATACAATACTAAAAACATAGAGATTAATATCCAAATACTAAAACAGTGGAATATTTATAAAAAAAAAATTAATATCCAAACACAAGTGAACGATTCAAAGAACACAAAGATTAACATCTTCTAATTATCCTCCTCTTCACATCTCATAATCCATGATATGGATACCCACAAGTTCCACCAAGTGAGAGAAGGCTCGCTTTCCAAGTGGAATAGAGAGCAAACCACCTTGCCTCCACAACATGACACTATCATAGAGTTGGACATAGTGTATCTCACCCCTAGTTCCTCGGCCAATATAGAAGATCACGTGAAAAGTAGACCAAGTTGAATTAACTTCTTCCACAGAAGGGCAGTGAAATCCCTCTTAACAATAACAAAAGTAAACAACTAAAAAAAACATGGAAAAACATGAAAGAAAAAAGAATTAACCATATGTTGATGTGGCGGTTGAAACAATGACGAATAGTAAGGAATTGCAACTGCAATAGTAGAACGAGTCAAATGATCTAGAAGTGTCTCTTCGAATTCCTCATAAGATGAGTAGTCACTAGGACGGTGGACAATCATGTCTCTCACAACATGAGTTAATTATAGCAGTAGCCAAGGCATTGTCGTGAGATTGTGCAATGATTGTGCATATCAATCATCGTAGTGAATACTCCAACACATGCCCCAATTCGAACATGCACTTCTTTGATCAATTGATTGACTTGATGACATATTATGATTCATTGTTTTCATGACTTTCGTAGCATTTTCTCTTTCAGATCTGACCTTTTTTTTCTATATATAGTTTGTTAATCCATTTATTATTGTGATTTCTTTGTGAATCTAATTCTGGTTGTTTTTTATTCTTATTGCTTCTGAATTTTTGTTTGACTTTGTTATGTTGATTGTTGTTATTTTATTTCAGGTGGACACACTCACCTCCTAGATATGTTTTACTATTGGTGAGGGCATACACGCTATGTTGGTTGTTGGCATGAAATAATACATTCAGCCTGGAAACACTTGTTGGGTTTATGGGTTAGGGAAGCACATGAATTCTCTTTGCAAAATTGGCCTTCTTTTTACTAGGCCGAATGACTCCAAAATGAGTTCAAAAAGTTCATGATTCCAAGTTTATTACTGCAGAACTAAAATGAACTCGTGATTTGTATTTAATTCTTAAATTTCCTTTTCAATATTAATTCTTGTTTAACAACTTAATTTATTAATTAAACTGTCGAAAGTTGATATAAAAACATATGAAATACATATAATAAAAGAAGCACAACAAATAGCATAACAAAAAGACTGGATGGAATAAAAAGATGATTTCTCTTCTAAGATTTTCTTTATCATTAGAATATGAACTCTACGAATTTCTTTGCAAGCTTTTAATTTTTCGTCGCATCATAAACACCAAATTCTTATCTTGTATTACACTGATTTTCTATATCAACTTTTGACTTTGATTAGATACAACTGAAACTTTCTCTTGCTAACTCTATGTTTTTCATACTAGATAATGATTATTGAGCATAACAAAACTTAAATGATAATCGAAACGAGATCAATATCCAAATAGATTAATCTCAATAATATTATTTGAGAAGTAAGGTTCATATGTGTTCGCGTTAATTTTTATAATGGTATAATAGTATTTGAGAAATTTGTTTTCTATCTCATGTTAATTCTTAGAATGGTTAATTACAATATTATCTTTAATAATTAAAAATATTATACATATAATGCCGCCAATTGCGGTACAATAAAGTTGTAATTCACTAGTTATTCCAGATGCTCGCCAAATCTGAAAAAAGCCACATTATTATGTTTTTCTATTTTATTTTCCTTTTTGTTTCATTATTTTTTACTTTTAGTTTCCTTTTTATCCTAATGTTTTCTTAAACTACTAAAATATAGAAATTATATGTATATATATATATTAACTTCGATATTTTATTTAATAACTAATAATTAATATATTCTTAAAAAATAAGTGTCCTTAAATAATTTAATAAACACTAAAAGTAAACAACCAAAATATTGCTATATATACGTTTCCATCAAAAGATTAAAAATGGAACCAAAATAATTTTAATAATATAATCCACCATCTACCATATGATATCATTTAATCTCTTCTTAATATTATAACTAAAATTAAACTAAATAACTAATTTAAGAATTAATAAGTTACGTTTGTTAATACATCCAAAAAATATATTTGTTAAACTAATAAATTTTAATTATTTTAAATATTTTTATCTAAGGAATACATGATAAATTAAAAATATATTTACAAATCTAAAATAAAAATGAACTAAATACGATTAATAATATTTAATATGGTTATATCTGTTTAAAATTCAAATAGTTGTTGTAAAAATGTAACTTAGTAAACATCAAAAATAATTATCCAAATATTAAAGCAGTGAAATGTAAAAAAAAGAAGAGATTAATATCCAAATACAAGTGAAAAATTCAAAAACACAGAGATTAACATCTTCTAATTATCCTCCTCTTAAGAATGTCCTTTATACTCGATCTCATAATTTATTTCATCCTCATGAATATGAACACCAACAAGCTCCACAAAGTGGGAAAAAACATACTTTTCCAGTGGAATAGAGAGAACCACATTGCCTCCATAGGACATTATCTTAGAGGTGAGCATAATAGCCCTGTTCTTTTAGGAAACGCAGCGACTGGCGTCAGCGTCAAACAAATGTTCATAATTTAGCTATTTGTTAACCGCAAGAATGAAAAAGGAAGACGCAGCGACGGAAATATCAAAGCTTTCCGGTGCTGTTGTTGACGCTAAAAAAAGCAGCGTATTATTTTGTTCTTCCTTCTTCTAACTGCGTCATAAACCACAGATTTTCTTCCTATCTTTTACTCTCTCTCTCTTTAAATTATTTATCTTCCCTTTTAAATTCTGGACGCTGGCCACTGCCGCAGCGATCTTCCGCCGAACATGGCTAATGTATACCACACCTAGTTGATTTGCTGGTAGAGAGCATTACATGATAACTACGTCAAGTGGAATTAACTTCTTCCAAAGTTGGGCAGTGAAATCCCGCTTAACAACAACAAAATTAAACAACTAAACAACAGAAAACACTTAAAAGAATGAAACATGGAAAGAAAGAGAGCTAAATGTAGGCTGATGTGGTCGTTCAAACAACAAATGATATAAAGGAATTCCAATTGCAATGGGAGGATGAATCCAATGATCAATAAGTGACTCTTCGAATTGAGTATGAGATGAGTATTCACTAGGATGACTCCTATACACAACTATGTCTTTCATAATAAATAATGGCAGATGCTATACAAAAAATATAAGAACAAGACCACAAAGAATAAGAAAGATATTATAAATATAATAAAAGTAAGTTAACGGAACCGAACTTTCAAGTGACTGTCCATTTTGCAAGACATTGTCTACCATTTCGAGCCAGTGGACTGTTCTAAAATTCATATGTACACCAGATTCACTGGTGTTTGTGAAGAAGGTGATGAAATTGACTGAGTCATCAACACTAGTAAATAGGAGGCCAATTCGGTAGATAGCATTCATTTGTCTCCCCAACCCATACATTTAGCAAGTGTTGCCAACTCGAAGGAGTTCTTTCATGCCAACAACCAATCGACATGTATATCCTTACCAACACTAACACTCCTCCAGGAGGTGAAGATGTTCATATCCTGAAATAAATAACAACAATCAATAGGTATTAACAATAAAATAAAAACCATAACACAATAAATAAGCAAATGTCACCAAGTCAAACAAACTATATGTACAAAAGCCAAAAAAATATATTAGATGGAGAGATGCCCTTCTCTCAAATAACTAGAAGAGTCTAAAAACCATAATAACAAGAATCAAAGCCGAAATCCAATCATGTCACATACAATAAGAATCAAAATACAACAAAGAGATATTATAAAGATGAACATAGAAATCAGAATAATAAATGGATTACAAACTATACATAGAAAAAAAGTCAGATCTGAGAGAAAAGATGCTACGAAAGTCATGAAAACAATGATTGGAATCGCCATTAACCTTCTCTTTTGTTATTTGTTTGTTGTTAAGTTTTAAATTTAAATTTTAATTCTTATATTTTGGTTTTTATTCTTAGATTTGTTTTTTATTTATTTTAATTCTTTGTTTTATTTTAATTCTTCAATTTTAATTTTTAACAAACAAGTTAGACAACTGTTGATTTTTTTTTTAAACATAGAGCCATTTAGAACATATTATTGTTTCAAGCTGTTGCACAATTATAAACATTTTCTTATAACAACAAGACTTTATAATTCACATCACATACGACTCAACCTCGTCGAGCCCATCTTCTTCGCAACATCCCTAAGCACAAACTTCATAACCTTACCAGTCGAAGTCTTAGGCAACTCATCTCGAAACGACACCGTCTTAGGCACCATATACCTTGGCATCTTCTTCCTACAATACTCTATCAACTCTCCCTCCGTCGGTTTCCTAGTCAAACCATCCTTCAAACTCACAAACGCACACGGCGTCTCTCCCCAAAACTCGTCGGGTCTCGCAACCACCGCCACTTCATTCACCGCCGGATTCGTGTACAAAACCGCCTCAACCTCAACGCTGCTCACGTTCTCTCCTCCCGTTATAATTATATCCTTCGACCTATCTTTAATCTCTAAGTACCCGTCTGAATGAATCACCCCGACATCTCCAGTAAAAAACCACCCGTTTTTCAAAGCCTTCTCTGTTCCGACAGGATCTTTCAAGTAACCAAGCATAACCGAACTCCCTCTCATCACAATCTCCCCGACAGTTTCTCCGTTTCTCTCAACGCTAAGCCCCGTTCCAGGATCCACCACGTCGATCTCCGTAAACCCGACTGTTCTCACCCCTTGTCTCGCCTTCAGCCTCGCCCTCTCGCTCGCCGGTAACCGGTTCCACTTCGGCTTCCACGCGCACGACACGTTTAAACCGCCGGTCTCCGTTAAACCGTACCCGTGACTGATCTTGAAACCCATCGCTTCCGCGCGGAGGAGCACAGCGGCAGGCGGCGGAGCACCGGCGGTTAAGATGTTAACCGGATGTTCAAGAGGCTTGGAGTCTTGACTCGCCGACAACATGTTGAGCACAACAGGAGCTCCACACATGTGGGTGACGCCGTGATCACGGATCAAACGGTAAATAAACGGCGCGTCGAATTTACGTAAACAAACGTTAGTTCCCCCCACGGCTGCCATCCCCCACGGATAGCTCCAACCGTTCGCGTGGAATATCGGTAGGGTCCACAAGTAAACCGGGTTTTTCGGTACGGTCCAATCGATTAATGAATCGATCGACATAACGAATATTCCCCTGTGGCAGTGTACAACTCCTTTAGGAGCCGACGTCGTACCGGAAGTATAATTTAAAACGATCGGGTCCCACTCGCTCTCGGGTCGGATCCATTTAAAACTCGGATCCCCTCTCTCAACAAACTCATCGTAACTGTAACCGAAACTCTCTTTCCAATCCGCCACGTCATCGCCTCCTTCCTCTTCCTTATCCGCGACGAAGACGAGAACGGGCGGAGAATCCATCATCATCGCCGCCGCCTCGACGGCGAGGTCGCGGGAGAAGACGTCGACGAAGAGGAGCTTAGATCGGCAGTGACGGAGGAGAACGGAGACGGTGCGAGCGTCGAGACGCGTGTTGACGTTGTTGAGGATGGCTCCGGTCATCGGGACGGCGAACTGGAGCTCGTACATCGCCGGAGTGTTGGGAGAGAGGACGGAGACGACGTCGGACTTGCCGATTCCGAGTGATGACAGAGACGACGCCACGCGGAGGCAACGGAGGTTCGTCTCTCGCCACGTGTACTTGGTTTTGGAGCCGTATATGATGGAGGTGCAGTCGCCGTAGACTGTGGCGGCTCTCTCCAAGAAGCCTAAGGGAGTCAACGGCGGCGAGTTTGCCGCGCATGGTTTCATTTCCTCCATAACCTCTTGTGTGTGTGTGTTTTTTTTTTCTTTCTAGTTTTCTTCTTCGTATAAATGAACAGAGTTGAGTTTTGTGATTAAATTATGAAATAGAATAATATTATAATGTTTCGTGGTTATCTAGGATATCGTGATGACGACAATGGAGATAAGGTTGCATATCTGTAAAAGCCAATCGTCATCTTTTGGAAGTGTTGTGAAAACTGATAAATGATTTTGACTAAGTAGCATTGGTCTTTGATTTTAAATCTAGTTAGCAATAAACTATTATGTGAATGAAAAGAATTTTGAGTCCGTATTTGGTACAAGAAGAAAGAGTTTTGACTTTATTAATTTGTTAAGGTGAGTTTTGATAACTTAGTAACAGACAAGATGTGGATGTGCCGGAGTGGTTATCGGGCATGACTAGAAATCATGTGGGCTTTGCCCGCGCAGGTTCGAATCCTGCCGTTCACGTTTTTAATTTTGTGTTGATTTTTGAAGGTTTAATTAACACTTTCAAACATGTCGGGAGGAAAGACGCTTAAACATGAAAGTTAAGGCGCTTCATTGTCTTCTTCATTTATGTAAGCGAATTATGTTTACGTTTTACCTAAATTAAGGCCCCACTGAAACCACGCTTGTGATGAACAAGACGTGTAGAAAAAGCCATCTTTGACAAGAGACGCGCAGGGCGGGACCAACAATGACTTTCGCATTTATAAAAACATGTTTAATTAAACAAATGAGAAACATCCAAAAAATCTGACAATCTAGTGATATAACCCCTTATCTTCAGTTTTGCACTACGAAAAATTCAATTTGATGTAAACCCACCCATATGTAACGATATTAGATGGGATCATCATCACTCAGTGACTAATCTGCTCTTTGTCTCTGAACTACAATCAGAATCTCATTACTCTAGTCGTCATATTCCATTGGAAAGAGATATCAATTCACATCCCAAAGGAAAGTTTTTTCTTTTTGCTGGTGAGCTCAACTTTGATTTACACCACAAACAAAACGATTCATGCATCATAAACTTCCTTAAACGTAAATCCACGAAACAAAAAGAGTGATAACAACAGAACACACCAGTGTCTGAAAAAAATCCACACGCAGCATATATGTATACAATATGTCTTAAACATCCTAATCTATTACAAACCAAAAAAAGTACTCAAACCCTCTAAATCCGTCTACCCAGTCCCTGAAGGCTTATACTGTTGATACTAACTGATATAGTATACCACAAAAAAAAAAAAAACTACAAGCCAGACTTTTTACAAAGACACACCATACCCATAGACATCATCAGTAAAATTTGCAGCTCTTTCCAAAAGAAACCTAAGATGATGATACTGTCCAGCGATTCCTTGGTGGTCCAAATATCGATTGTATATCTCCAGAAGATTGCTTCTGCATCATAAAAGAGTAAAGTGGACAAAACAAGTCTCAAATCATCTCCAAAGAAACAAAACCCAATCAAATACCCATTTTACAAAGATTCTTATAATCAATTTAATAAACTAAATTTGGGGGAAAAATCAAATACCCTTTTTTTTTTTTTTGAACACCGGAAAAATCAAATACCCATTTTACAAAGATTCTTCTAATCAATTTTTTTTTTTTTTGAACAACCTTCTAATCAATTTAATAAACTAAATTTGGGGGTAAATCAAATACCCATTTTACAAAGATTCTTATACTCAAATTAATAAACTAAATTTAGGGGAAAATCAAATACCCATTTTACAACCCTAAACCCTAAACCCATTTTACAAAGATTCTTATAATCAATTTAATAAACTAAATTTGGGGGAAAATCAAATACCCATTTTACAAAGGGTTCTTATAATCAATTTAATAAACTAAATTTGAGGGAAAATCAAATACCCATTTTACAAAGATTCTTATAATCAATTTAATAAACTAAATTTGGGGGAAAAATCAAATACCCATTTTACAACCATAAACCCTAAACGCATTTTACAAATATTCTTATAATCAATTTAATAAACTAAATTTGGGGGAAACTGAAATACCCATTTTACAAAGATTCTTATAATCAATTTAATAAACTAAATTTGGGGGAAAAATCAAATACCCATTTTACAACCCTAAACTCTAAACCCATTTTACAAAGATTCTTCTAATCAATTTAATAAACTAAATTTGGGGGAAAATCAAATACCCATTTTACAACCCTAAACCCATTTTACAAAGATTCTTATAATCAATTTAATAAACTAAATTTGGGGGAAAATCAAATACCCATTTTACAAAGGGTTCTTATAATCAATTTAATAAACTAAATTTGAGGGAAAATCAAATACCCATTTTACAAAGATTCTTATAATCAACTTAATAAACTAAATTTGGGGGGAAATCAAATACCCATTTAACAACCCTAAACCCATTTTACAAAGATTCTTATAATCAATTTAATAAACTAAATTTGGGGGAAAATCAAATACCCATTTTACAAAGATTCTTATACTCAATTTAATAAACTAAATTTGGGGGAAAATCAAATACCCATTTTACAACCCTAAACGCTAAACCCCAAACCCATTTTACATTCTAATCAATTTAATAAACCAAATTTGGGGCAAAATCTAAAACCCTAACTATCTAAATCACAAGAACGAACCTTTAGATCACCACGTGGCTTAAAAAGATCAACGGAACGATGCTCAACCTCCGCGGCAGTACAATCACGAGGCGACTCGAACAAAGACAGAGAAAGCTGCTTATCAGCGACACCGACATCGAAGTGGATCAACCCGGAGCTCACGGGATCCACGTGTATCCCTTTGACAGCAAACCAAAGGAAAAGCTCCTTCTGCGTCACACCGGATAAGTTCCCGATCCTCCCATCGGAGAGCACGCCTGAGATGTTGTAGTCGAAGTGGAACTGGTTCTCGAATTTCGCGTCGCAGGGGACGGGGAGAGCGACTGTGAAACGCCCCGTTTTGATGTCGATTGAGAAGTTTGTGACTCCTTTGGGGACGATTCCCGCGGGGAGGTTGCTTTCTCGGAGGTAGTCGTAGAAGGAGGGGTCTGGGAGGGAGGAAGTGAGAGTTGAGGAGAAGAGAGCGATGATGATGAAGAAGAGATCTACACGAGTTGTATCCATTGAAGAGGACAGTTTTTGTGAGGAAGAAGAAGTAAAAAGTAAATCCGTTTCTTCAGAGAAGAGACTTTATTTAATTCTACTTTGAGAGACTTTCTCGGTTCTTCGTTATTTCAGTTTCGTTATTAATTGGAAAGGTTGGGCTCTTACGGTATATGGGCCGGTCCGGGCCCAGTATAGCCCAAAGAAATAGTTAGCCGACATGTGAAGGTTTTATTTTTTTATTTTTTTTTTGCGACGAAATTAGAACTTTATTAACTTGAAAACATTAAGTCTGAGTACAGAGATGGTGTTAACCAAAAAGGCAAATTAAAATACTTTAGAATAAAAAATCCATTGGGAGGACTCCGTTTTGCTAGTAGATGAGCTGCTTGATTCCCCATTTCGACTGATGAAAGCATGTTGTAATTCTCCTAGTTTGGTGGACCAATAGTAAATATCCTGGAGAAAACTAGACAGTGTAATATCATTTTGTGTGTTCGTGATAGTGTTGACAAGAACTTGTGAGTCTCCTTCAAAAATAATGTTTTTAAAACCTGCAGACCACAAATTTTGCATAGCCATTATAAGGGCTTTGGCTTCCGCCTCCAAACTCGTTACAGCTAGACCAGCATCACCTGCTCCCCACTTGATAGTTGTTCCAACACTATCTTGATAGTGAAGGTTTTATTTTTGATCTAGGAAAATTGCAATAAAACAGAACGAAGAATTCGTGTTTATGAAAAGAAAAATAAAGAAAAACAGAGCTTTTATCTTTCTTTAACCAACTCACTCATCAAACTAGAAAGAAAAAGAAACTAACGGACTTTTAACGGTAACAACGAAGAGGACAGAAGAGTCTCAAGAAGTAGTTTTACCAAAAGCAGAGAGATTGTTTTTTTTTTAATAGCCTCTTTTCTCCATTTCTCATGGTGCCGATTCTACGGTTGCACCACAAACAAAGGCTGCAAAACCAGGAAAACAATAACATTGATATCAGTAGAGATCTCTTATACGGTAAACACACAGAGAATGTGGTTCTAAGAGTTGTAGAAAGTGTGTTCTCTTTTCAAATGATAGAGAAATGAGAAAACTTACAGTGTCGAGGCTAACAGGCTTGCCATCTTCTGCAACGATATCCACTACGGTTCCCGTTTGGTCAGACTGAGGAGGAAGAAATTCAAGTTTCAGAGTTGGATAAAAAAGTAGATATTCTCAGGCCTTTCAAACTCAAAGGTGAGAAGTAAGTTAAGAGCTAGGATTTTGAAGACTGTTACACGCTAAGCATAAGTATTTGTTCATCTGAATATTACTGACTAGTGAATCAAAAAGTTTTGACACTGTAATGTAAAGTTATCTTTTTTTTGTGCAAGCTTGATAAGCTGTAAGTTTAAAACAATTTGGTAAGAAATTATTTGAAATAGTTAGGGTAAAATACTAAATATATAGTTCAGATATATCACAAGATCTAGGAACTCACCTCTATTTCATTCATTAACTTCATGGCTTCAACAATGCATAGAACTTGCCCCTTCTGCACTTTATCTCCAACCTAAAGCAGCAAGAAAGTCATATCTTTAGACAGTGAAATGCAAAAAAGAATCTAAAATTGCCTTGACAAACCCATTTAGTTGGCGGACTATCTTATCAGAATATATATATATATATATATATATATATATATATATATATATATATATGTTGTTTTCATTCTTCTGCTTTCGAATGTACTAAGCACATTCCTTACCTTTCTGTTGTTTTGTAAATAAGGGGCAATTTAATTACAAAACGAACAGGTCCTTAAAACCTCTGTACAGTTATGTGCTGCAAAAATTAGCAAAAAAATCCTAACCTTAATAAAGGGTGGTTCACCAGGTCCTGGACTACGGTAGAAAGTGCCAGCCATGGGACTTTTAACAGTGGGAAGCGATGATTTAGCTAGAGCAGCTGGAGATGGTGGAGGCAAAGAGGCTGGAGCAGAAGGTGCAGGTGAGGCAGCAGGTGCAGAAGGAGGAGCCACAGATTGCACAAAAGATGATTGGTTCGGCTGCTGCATCATAACATATTGTGCAGGGGACTCAGGTTGTGGTAAAGCTTCCTTTTTCCGAATGATAAGTTCACAGTCGAGTTGTTTCAACTGCAACTCGACAATGTCTCTCGAATCAACAAGCCTGCATGCATGATTGGACGCGGAGTATTCAAATCATAGCTAACAAAAATTAAGCGGTAAAACAGGGGAATGAACTGAACTTACTTGACAAGAGTTGTGACTTGGGTAAGAAACTCAGAGATAGACTCTTCTGTAGCTAAATCAGTTGATGAGTTTTCATCTTTTCCTTCCGTTTTTGCAGGAGCTGAAGCATTGGATGATGCACCACTACCAACCTTTATAGGCAAGAGAAGAGTCCAGAAATTAACCATTTTTTTTTTGGAGATAGATGAGTAGCTAAAGAGCTTACCTTGTTAGATTGGGCTTTCACCACAGGGTAGCTACTACGACTAGGCTGTAAAATTCAGATAACAAAAGACAGAACAAAGTCTTTTATTTCAGACAAAATATTTATATAAATGAAGAAAGGTACATAAATGTACTTTTGGAACACATTTGACTTTCAGACAAAATCTGAATAAAGCTGAGAGAAGAGAAACAGTGTCTCATAATCTTTTTTTTTAATACATGTAATTATACAACTGCTACGACAGGGTATTAAACTAGCCTACTAAAGAAACAAACATCCCTGAGAATTAACTAGAAGCTAGAATCAATCATCAAGGACAAAGATCAAAACGACGACGATTTTGAGTAAATAGAAACAGCATTGCACGAATCGGGGAAGGAATTGGTAATGGTAATACCTTGGAGAGAAAGCGGAGCTTAGGCTTGGCGGAGAGACGGAAGGAAACTCTGCGAGGGAGACGAGAGCGTGTGGTTGGGAGAGGTAAGTGTGATGATGTTTGCGTGACGTAAGTGGCCGGAGAGGTGAGGGATAACGGAGAAGACGCCATTTTTCCACTTCTTGTTGTTGTTGGATGGAGATCGGGTTTAGTTTAGGTCACTCCAGCGAGCGTGTGAGAGATGTGTGAGATTATTATAACTCAGGCTTCCAGATTTCGCCACGTGTCCTTCTCTGATCTGTACTTTCGTATAGGCCTCGGTGTTCGGGTACCCATTGGCGTTCGGATCGAGTTTTTCGGATTTTCGGGTTTTCGGGTTTATGTTCATAGGTCCCATTCTAATATTTTACTAGTACGGGTCGGGTTCGGATAATAACACTTCGGGTTCGGTTCAAATTTGTATTGCAGCATAAAACCCGTAAATTAACCATATATCATTCGAATTCGGGTTATTTCGGTTCGGTTCGGATATACCCGAAGTATAAAACAAAATTTCAAAACAAAAACATAAAGAAAAACACTGAAACTGAATATAAATTAATCATACATACATAAAACTGATAAAAAAAGCTAAATTAGTCATTAAAACATACATCACTTGTAAACAATGTGCATTACCTTACATATAAACTAAATTTATTATTTTAATGAACAAATTACAAAGTACTTATTTATAACTAATTATATATTTAAGGTATTTATTTATATTTTAATATTTCTTGTATGTATCATTTCAAAATAAACATTAAACTGAATATCTATTAATTTCGGATATTTCGGGTTACCCGTTCGGGTTCGGTTAAATAACACTTCGGGTTCGGATTTTTTATACCATCCTATAAGACCCGTTCGGGTATTTTGACATTTCGGGTCGGATAACGGGTCGGGTTTTTCGGTTCGGGTTCGGTTCGGATTTCGGGTTTCAGATTTTATGCCCAGGCCTACTTTCGTATTACTGCTACCCCATCCTTCTGAACACTTTTTATCTTTTTCGGCTATTTTTCATTCTGATAATTAAATTAAAATGTATGAGAGAAACATATATTAAGGGTCTGACCGGTTACAACACAGCGATTGCGGTTGCAGTTGCGGGCGTTTATGGATGCGGGAGATTGCGATTTTGAGCGTTAGTAAGAGATTTAGACGATTGGTTCAACGGTTAAAAATTGTTACGTTTGCGGGATACTTATGACTGATTTATTATTAAATACATCAGCGATTAAGTAATAAATTAGCAATATTTATATTTATATAAATATTTTTATAATAATATAAATTTTTTATTTATAAAACCATACTATTAAATTTTAAAAAATTAAAGAAATATTTTTTTGGAAATTTATAATATAAAATTTCAGTATTTCAATTATTTTAATTTAGAATTTTAATTGAATGTTTTATTTTATATTTATATAGTTTTCTGGAAAAAAAATATTTTTTTTCCTCCCACTAGCTCAAACCTGGTTTTGAGTTTTAAAGATTCGGAACGATTTGAAACGGTTTATAACATTTTCTATAATTGTTGCAAAACACCAACAATCATTACCAACCGCAAAAATCATGTTACAACGATGCGTTTGCGGATGATGGCGGAAGAATCAGATCCTAAGTGTAGTGAAAATTGCTAAATCAAATATTTGGAGTTATAATTGGCAGGGTGAAATTGATGTCGAGTGTACATACTATAGGGGTAAAAAGTACATTATGTTACAACGATTGCATTCAAATGACAAAATGAAAATTTTTTGGTTAAAATGTATGAAACAATGTAAGTCTTCATATTTTGCCCCGGTCACTTCCTTTACCACCTTGTTGTCCTTTTATACCAAAACAAAACATGTTTTTCGTAAACTCATCTCAAAGATTCATGATGATGTGTCTGGAGCAGCCTTTACGCTCTAATTGCTTGTTAAACTATTTAAAATCATACCTTACGTGAATTAATCAAACCGGTTAAAGACGAATCAAATCTCTGGTTTATTACCATGTGGCAGTCCAGTTGATTTAAGCGCAGACGTTGGTGCTGTTGTGCTTCTGAGTTCGATCTATCGTGGGAAGAGTGCTTTACGTCATTAATAGTATTAGATCCTGACTCTGGTCCAAGGGAGATTAAGGACCAAGGCCGAACTTCCTTAAAAATTCCAAAAAAAAAAAAGAAAATCTCCGGTTTATTGAAATAATAATCACAGACAACTTTTAAAACCATACCAGTCACCTTTTGTCCTAATGAGATAAACACATCCTCGTCAACTCGCCGCTACCAAAACCACCAACGATGCTCTTCCCCCACATAAACCCCACGCGCCTCCATCAACTCCTTCCCTCCCGCCTCCTCTCCTCCTCCGCTGCCCCTCTCCAACAATACCTCACAACAAACACCCCACCAATCAAACCATGGCCAAAGCGTCTATTCCCAAAGCGTCTAGCCTCCATGATCACCCAACAACAAAACACCGACCTCGCTCTCCAAATCTTCCTCTACGCCGAGAAATCCCACCCCGGCTTCACTCACAACTACGACACTTACAACTCCATCCTCTTCAAACTCTCCCGCGCCCGCGCCTTCCACCCCGTGGAGCCTCTCATGACAAACCTCCGCAACTCCAACATCAAATGCGGAGAGAATCTCTTCATCGACTTGCTCCGAAACTACGGCCTCGCGGGTCGGGTCGAGGCCTCTCTAAACATCTTCCTCCGGATCCCTGATTACAACGTGAAACGCTCCGTGCGGTCGTTGAACACGGTTCTAAACGTTTTGATACAGAACAGGAGGTTTGGTTTGGTGCACGACGTGTTTAAGAAGAGTAAAGAGTGTTTCGGGATAACACCGAATATATTCACTTGTAATCTTTTGGTTAAGGCTTTGTGTAAGAAGAACGATGTGGAGAGTGCTTACAAGTTGCTCGACGAAATTCCTGAGATGGGTTTGGTGCCGAATCTCGTGACGTACACGACGGTTTTGGGTGGGTATGTGGGGAGAGGGGATATGGAAGGTGGGGAGAGGGTTTTGGGTGAGATGTTGGATCGTGGGTGGGAGCCTGATGTGACTAGTTACACTGTGCTTATGGATGGGTATTGTAAGTTGGGGAGGTTTTGTGAGGCGGCTAAGGTGATGGATGATATGGAGAGGAATGGGGTTGAGGCGAATGAGGTGACTTATGGGGTTATGATTAGGGGTTTGTGTAAGGAGAGGAGAGCGGGAGAGGCGCGGAACATGTTCGATGAAATGCTTGAGAGAGGTTTCATGCCGGATTCTTCTCTTTGTTGTAAAGTTATCGACGCGTTGTGCGAGGATGGGAAGGTTGATGAGGCGTGTAGTCTGTGGAGGAAGATGTTGGAGAGGAATTGTATGCCTGATAATGCGCTTCTCAGTACGCTTATTCATTGGCTTTGTAAGGATGGGAGGGTTAAAGAGGCGAGGAAGTTGTTTGATGAGTTTGAGAAAGGCTCGATTCCGAGTTTAATGACGTATAACACTTTGATCTGTGGGATGTGTGAGAAGGGAGAGTTGACTGAGGCGGGGAGGTTGTGGGACGATATGGTTGAGAGGAAGTGTAAGCCGAATGTTTTCACTTATAATGTTTTGATTGAAGGGTTGTGCAAGAAGGGGAATGTTAAGGAAGGTGTGAGGGTTCTTGAAGAGATGTTGGAGAATGGTTGTGTTCCTAATAAGACGACGTTTTTGATATTGTTTGAGGGGTTGCAGAAGTCGGGGAAAGAAGAGGATGCGATTAAGATTGTGTCTATGGGTGTTATGAGTGGGAAAGTTGATAGAGAATGTTGGGAGCTTTTCTTGAGGAAATTTGCTGGTGAGTTAGACAATGGAGTGATGGTTCTTAAGGATCTGTTGCATGAAATCTCTGGTTCTTGAAGAAGCAAGAGACTCTGGTCAGTACTAAATGCTCAAAAGGCTTAACGATCTTGAGAAGGTATCGATCTTACTCTTGACTTTGGTTTATGTATGATATATACACATTTGATACTGACATATAAATTGCTTTACACATTAGGAGATAGAACAAAGCATAGAGGCTCAAAGGCTCTTTGTGTGAGATGAAGTTCAAAAGGGAAGAAACGCAGCGAGTCAAGCCACTCATGATTCTGGTTCAAGCTATCTTACAGTAACCATCCATGAGAATTACTGTAACCATTCCAATAATCATTGTTACATTAGTCAAAGTTGTTACATTATACATACACCTAAAAAAAAGTCTGATCTGAGAAATTGAAAAACTAATATTAAATTCTGTTGTAGTTAATAATAGTGTAATATAGATGATAAAACATATTGTATTAAATTATTTTTTTTTTTTATAATCTATCAATAAAAATATAATTTAATATTTTGCTATTTGTGAAATTTTATTTTTAACTGTACTATCAGTTAACAACAATATTGTAACAGTAATTCAAAAATATTGCGCGAAGTACGGCTCATCAATTAATAATTTTAAAAAGAAACAAAAAAAACAGAAACAGAGAAGCATCAAAATGTCTGTATCCGTAAATATAGTTTCCCTTTGTTTCGACTCTTCTTCCCTTTTATCTTCCCTATTCGTCCCCCTCTGTCTTTCTGGGATCCACTTGTCATCTCGCGCTTTCTGAGCCTGTCACCATGACTGACTCCAACGATGCTGGAATGGATGCTGTTCAGAGACGACTCATGTTTGAGGACGAGTTGAGATTTTCTCGATTACTTTTTTATTTTTTTAAGGAACCCATATTTAAAAGGTTATTACTTTACTAACTGAGAAGAACTACAAGCTCAGACAAAACCCTGTAGAACTCTGTTCAGTATCTTTTCCTCTCATTACAAAACATAAACATAGTGATATGTTTTGAGGAAGATGTTGAGCTCAAAGAAAAAAAAAATGTTGCTTTTCTTGTCCTTGGATACTGCTAATTTGATTTGAAATTACTGAAAACACCAGCGAGTTTGGGTGGTTGCTTGATGTTAGAGCTTGTTCTACTTGAATATGGATGAATCTTTTTTGCTCTGGTGTGGGTTTAAGCGAGCTTTTATTTTATATTATCCAGTCTCTACTTCGTAGCTGATGTATGTAATTCACATAGAGGCTTTGATCATTTATTCAATTCAAACTTCCTTCTATTTTTTTTTTTTTTGGCTGCAGATGCATTCTCGTTGATGAAAATGATCGTGTGGTTGGCCATGACACCAAATACAACTGTTAGTGAACTTGAACTCTCTATTTAATATCAGCTTGCACTTTGGGATCCATTTTCTTGTTTGAACACATGTGCTTGTGGCTGATGTCTCGTGGAATGGGTTGCTTAGTAGAATAGTATCAACCTAGTTAGAGTTTGAGTCTCTAAAAGTGTTTAATTTTGTTGATCCTTTAGATAATGCTGACTCCTTCATCAAATCTGGCAGGTCATCTGATGGAAAAGATTGAAGCTGAGAATTTGCTTCACAGGGCTTTCAGTGTGTTCTTATTCAACTCCAAATATGAGTTGCTTCTCCAGGTTTTTTGCTTTTTATCATCACCTTCATGTGAAGATGACTCTTATGTCTAGGTTTTGAAATCCATTTCTAAGATTATGTTCATATGATATGCTCAATATGACACTTTTAGTGCTCCAAGAAACTTATTACAATAAATATTGTAAAGACAAGATAGGTTCTGTAACGTTGTCCATAAAAAAAAGATAGGTTCTGTAACTTCTGAAAATAGACACTTGTAGAAATAGAAGTTATTGTAGTAAGGCAATGGATTGGGTCATAATCTAGATTCAAGGGATTGTGAAAATCACATAGCTTTATCAAATAATGGTTGCAGACAATTGCTTCATTTCTAAGCCATCTTACTGAAATTATCTTCTTCTCTTGTGGACAGCAAAGGTCAAAAACAAAGGTTACTTTCCCACTTGTGTGGACAAACACTTGTTGCAGCCATCCTCTTTACCGTGAATCTGAGCTGATTGAAGAGAACGTGCTAGGTATCTTACCTGGAAACGCTTAAGACTAGTTCTTACTTTACGAAACATTTTGAAGCTTTCACTGACCTTTACTTACTGTCCAGGTGTAAGAAATGCTGCACAAAGAAAGCTTCTGGATGAGCTCGGTGTTGTAGCTGAAGATGTACCAGTCAATGAGTTCACTCCCTTGGGACGCATGCTTTACAAGGCCCCTTCTGATGGCAAATGGGGCGAGCACGAACGTAATCATTTCTCCCTTTTAACTCATTTTGATTCCACAAGCTTTGGATTTATATAAAGCCAATGTGGGTTTTTTTTTGTAGTTGACTATCTACTTTTCATCGTCCGTGATGTGAAGCTTCAACCAAACCCAGACGAAGTGGCTGATATCAAGTATGTGAGCAGGGAAGAGCTTAAGGAGCTGGTGAAGAAAGCAGATGCAGGTGATGAAGCTGTGAAAATCTCTCCATGGTTTAGATTGGTGGTTGATAATTTCTTGATGAAGTGGTGGGATCATGTTGAGAAAGGAACTCTCATTGAAGCTGCTGACATGAAAACCATTCACAAGCTCTAAAAACTTTTGGATCTTTCCCTCTTCTCTATTTGATTCCTGATTTTAAAAACTGGCAACAAGATCTTCTACCATTTGCAAGGATATGAAGTAAATTGTTTGAATTTAATATATATTTTTTTACTTCTTGAGTTACAGTTTACAACAAAAGTAAAAAAAAAAAAAAACATGTTAAGAAGACAGACAAACATAAAAGTAAGAAGACAACAGAACAAAGATACAAAAAGGTGGAGACACTAAAATTAAAGACCACATGATTTGTCAAGTAATCTCATGATTCCTTCACCACTACCTTTGATCTGATCTAATACCAAAACTCCTTCACTAGTTTTAAACAGTCTTCTTCTTAAAAAAAAGTTACATACTTTCTCTGTAATAGTAAACACTGTTAAAGAGTTTAGTTTCTGCATCTGAGTTTGGTCTGATCCAGGTAACAAGACTTGATCTAACAACTCCTCTAGATTCAAAAAGTTTGTATTTTTCCTTGTGGGTTTGTTCGAACATATACTCACGCTATCAAAAGTTCGATTTTTTTTTCAGATTCTTGCCTTATGTATTTCTAAAAGAATCGCCAGTTACGTGTACTATACTCATATGATCAGCTCCTAAGATTTGTCTAGGTTGATTCATTCTCAAAGTCCCAACCTTTTAATCATATCTGAGAGAAAAAAGGAAGAAGATGGCGTTTGTGACAACTGCAGAAGTCTGTGACGCGAATCAAGACCTGATTCGAAGTGGTGAGCTCAGAGCTTTGCAACCCATTTTCCAGATTTACGGCCGTAGACAGATTTTCTCAGGTCCTGTTGTTACTGTCAAAGTCTTTGAAGACAATGGCTTGATCCGTCAGTTCCTCGAAGAGAAAGGTAATAATAATCATTCTATAAAAAAAAACCCAAACTTTATTTGTAACAGAGACAAAGAGAAAGACTTATTTTGTAATTACACAAGCACATAGTTGTTTACTTTGTTTTAACAAATTGTTTTAAAAAATGTGTTTGGATGATGTTTATAAGGAAACGGAAGAGTACTTGTGGTGGATGGTGGAGGGAGCCAACGATGTGCGATACTCGGAGGCAACCCTGTGGTTCAAGCTCAGAACAACGGATGGGCGGGAATCATTGTGAACGGATGCATCAGAGACGTTGATGAGATCAACGGTTGTGATATTGGGGTCAGAGCTTTGGCTTCTCATCCAATAAAGGCTAGTAAGAAGGGACTTGGAGAGCAAAGAGTTCCGGTTAATGTTGCTGGGACTCGGATTTGTGATGGTGAATGGGTTTATGCTGATACTGATGGCATTCTTGTCTCTCACGTTGAGTTATCCGTTTAAATACAAAATGGTTTAGTCTTCTTGTGTGTTTTTGTTGCATTTGGTATCAGTTTCTAAGAACACATGAACTTGGTTATGTTACAGTTATTACAATTGCCTGTTTATTACAGAGCTAAGAACTTACAAAAAAAAACAATAATATGATTACACTATGTATAAGTTTCTTGTGTGGTAATGAAAGTTCTTCTACGAGGCTTGTTTCTTCTTTCTCCCATTCTTCTTTGCATTACTTCTTCTTCTTCTTCCACTACTTCCATCTCTAATCTTTCAGTCTCAACAATGGTTCTTGAAGGGAATAGAACCGGTCTAAAACACCATAGAAGCGTCATTAAAATAGCTAAGTATAAGTACATTGAAGTCCACACACAAAGAGTCCATCTCCAGTTATAAGCCATTCGTTTAGTCCATGGAGGTTTCGAGTTTATAACGATCTCAGCTTCATACAACTGAGGTAATAACCGAGTCTGTGCACGTGGAATCAGAGTAGCTCTCACTGCTTTTGTTCTTGGCCATTTCTCTTGGTGTATTAAAGCATCTACTCTCATTGTTTGCGCTTCGTTTGCGAAGCCGGCAACGAGTGGAACACTCATCACAAATGTTCTTGCTAGTCTTATTGGTTTGCTTCTGAAGCGTAGCATACAAGGTTGGCTTGATCTAGCTATTATCTCGCCTTTTAATGAGAGAAGCTCTACTTTTAACTGTTTCAAGAAACACACAAGAAAATGAATCAAGAAAACACTTTTTTTTTTTTTGGGTCAAAAATCAAGAAATCACTCTTTCAGTATAAACATTTGGTTAATAATTACGTTTTTGTAACATTTCTCATAGTTTTTTTTAATATAATAAAGAATATTTAATTACCTGAAATAACCCAAGTTTTCGGTTAAGATCAGATTCAGGCATCCACAGAAGTAAAGAGACATGAACCTTATGTCCAACAGGAACACCAAACGGTTTCTTCTTCTTGTCAAAGCTAAAAACCGCACTTGGGTTCTCTTCAGTGTAATCGAAGAAGAGTCTTTCTCTAACAACCACAGGCTTCTCCACATACAAATTCACAATCCCAACACCGAGAACAGCCGCCACGATCAACGCCAACACCATAACCATCGAGACGTGGCATGCACCCATTAGACCATACCATGTCCTTCTAATGACCCCCGCTGCACCGCTTTTGATCCTCGAGGGGGCGCGTTTAAGGGCTCTTTCAGCGGTGGAGATTGTAGCCTTTGCGCGGTTATATGAGCGGTAGAGAAGATAGAGAGGTGAGGTTAAGACGACGAGTGCGTTGTAGATGAGATCGGCTTGGATGTCTACAAGAACCATGAACCAATCGGCTCGTAATGGGTCAGGGATTTTGAGGTTTATCTCTAGTTCTTCCATTGTTTGTTTTTCTTGAAAAAAAGTTTTGTTTGATGGAATTTGAGAATCAAGATTCTTTACGGTTTGTGTGTTTATGATATGATATAGATAAACGTCGCTGTCTTGTATATTATTAGTTTTTATGCATCTGCATGAGAATTTTGAAACGTGGTGGCTGGTGTTCTTGAGTTAGCGCCACGTCGCTTCAGTGAGCTCATGCTGAATGTGCACGAATGAACAAAATAAATTAGTGTTGGTCTGGATTTTAGTTCCATTTTCAGCATGTTAATTTCATGAAAGTGATAATAATTACAGAGTATATAGTCATGTGTCACGTATGCTAGATTGGTATTCAATTTTTTTCAAGATAAAAAAAAAGTAGAGATGATTTTTGTTACGAATATACAAATATCATAATTAGTTTATAATAAAAAAATAACCAAATCTTTCTGATGAAAGTTTTACTAACTAACATATAAATTATGTTACAATTCTAAAGAGATTTTATATTATATATTTTCTATTGTTGTTTAGTGTAGGTTATACTTAAATACACTGAACTAAACTATGATTAAGATTCAAGTAAATTTTAGTTTAATAAATTTTAACACTTTTAATTTGGTGAATTACTTTTGGTAGATGCATTTTTTTTGTTACAAAACTTATTTATATTTTAATATTCCCTATATTCAATTATAAGTATCATTTTACCCTTTTCATATAGATTAAAAATAATTAATTTTACATATTTCTATATAAAAACACAATTATATATCTAACAATATTTTAATCAATAAAAAATAAATTGTATAATCAAATTTTAAAATAAACTAAAACTGAAAATAACATTTATTTTTAAATGAAAAAAAATTATCTTGTGACATTAATATAAAACAGAGAGATAATTATTATTTATTTAATGATGACGAGCAAAGGGAGAGCAAATTCGTAATGTGCACCGTACTGCAACATATAAAAACCTTCGACAAAAAAAGAGGATAAATTCTCCTTATTATTTTAATTTAATATTATTTCTCTCCTTTTTAATACCGCATCGAACCACTCGTCGCCACCAAAAATCCTCTTCTCTCCCCCAATCAAAAATTAGGGTTAGGGTTTCCCATTTTCAATCTCTCTCGTCACCCCCGATGACAGGCAAGGCGAAGCCGAAGAAGCACACGGCGAAGGAGCTCCAAGCCAAAGCCGACGCAGCGTTAACCAACAGAGGCGGAGGAAAGGCGGGGCTCGCGGACAGGACCGGTAAGGAGAAAGGAGGGCACGCGAAGTACGAGTGTCCTCACTGCAAGATCACGGCGCCTGATCTGAAGACGATGCAGATCCATCACGAGTCGAAGCATCCGAAGCTGCCTTACGAGGAGCCGAGGAATCTCCACGAGGCTCTCTCTGCTCCTGCTGAGTCGTCTAAACCGAAGCCTGGGATCAGAGGAAGTCTCAAGAAGTGAATCTTTTGTATTATCGAATTGCGTTTTTTTAAAGAAAAGTTGTTATCTTTTGTTATGCGTATTATATGAAGTAAACTGATATTTGTTATAAAGATTCGTATGTTTTCTAACTTATGTGGAGGTTTGGGTTTGGTTCTTTTGAGTTCATTCTGTTATGTGTTTAGATATGAGTGTTTATTAATAAGCTGCTCTTACAGGACCAGCATCTACCATGATCATTAGGACAAGCTTAGCCAACTCATATTGAACCAATTAGGGATTAGTATTTTCGTTTGATGTCTGAAAAAATCATATCTGTTTCTGATCTTACATGTTAGGTAAGACCCTAATTAAGCCTATCTTTTGGTGAAATTTGCGAGGATTTTAGTAAGAGTTAAAAAAGAGATTAGTACTTTGATTAGATGTCTGAAAAGCTGAGATGTACATTTTGCTCTTGTGTTAGTGGATTTGCTTCTTTTTTTTTTTTTTGTTAAAAGCTGGAAGATTTTCAAAGCATCTGGACTAGTTAGATGCGGTCTTGTTTTCTTTTCATTTGAAAAAGAATGGTTCTAATTCTCATCGTGCTTGTGCAGCACCAAGATGCACATTTGCTACCTTTTTTATTTAAGAATCCGAATCAAGTTGAAAGTGGACTTAGTTACATGTTGTGTTTCTCCAACCCCACTCTATATATTACGGCTTAAGCAAACCACAATCAATGCTTCAAATTTTCTTGTGTTGCCAAAAAAAAGTTTTGTTTCATAAATTAAGAAAACAAAAGCCACATGTGTTGTCACCTTAAAACCCCATCTGCAAATTTTCTGAAGTCCTCTGTTTTCTGTAGTGTTAAAAACTACTCAAAACTCATAAGAATCACCACCATCTCGACAAATGTAAACAATCAGTATCTAGAGAGAGGGAAAAAGAATTAATCCGATTTCAAACTTCTTTTTCACCCTTTGGTGGCTTCAGGTTTTTTTGCTGTACTAGTAAAACATTCTCTTCTTGATACAAAATAAGCATTGTACTGATATATTACTTATGCTGTATAGACATTGCCTTGATGCCAGCACATCAAAATCCTCTATGAACCTTAAATCTCGTTTTGTACACTTCTGGTATTCCTCAAGAACAGATAATAAGCACCAGTTCTGAACTTTCCTCAAGTTTTCCACAAGACAACCTGTCCTAAACTGCAACTAACCATATCATAATAACTGACAGATTTGAGTACTCATTAACCTAGTAAGGTGTAACATTGATTTCTAAGCGAATAATATTCTTGAATTTTACAAAATCAATAAAGAATGGAAAGGATTGTAGAAAACAAATGGTTAGATAAAATGTATTGAAAAACATTTTCTTCCTAACATACAGTATTCAAGATATATTTACATAAAAGTGTAACATTATGTATATTAGATTTATGTGACAATTTGGGTTGTTTCAAAACGAAAAATTGAAACATTTTTTTTTTCATGTTGCAAAATGTGCTCAAAGATGACTTTCTTTAGTGAAAAACTTTTGACAAAGATTCAGTCTTCATCAGAAGAATCGTGGTCTTCTTTCTCTGGTTCAACAACCCTATTCAAAGATGACTCACCACTTTCCTCGCCTGCATCATCATCATCATCATCTGAATACATACTGATGGCTTCAGATTTTGAGCTATGAATGTGCTCAAGCCGAGTTTCATGATCCTTCTCCTCCTCACCTTCCTCCTCCTCCTCCTCATCATCATCACTATGATTATCATGAGAAAGACTATTGATCCGCATACTTGTGTTCTTTGGCGAATCATCGTGATTATACTCAAAAGAAGTGCATTCTTTGTCTGATTTAAAACTGCTTTTACTGCTTAGCCTCTCGTTATCTTCTTCTTCTTCCTCAGAGCTATAACTATACTTTATCTCCAAGCTCTGTGCATTTGCGTTACTTTCATCAATAGGACTCGCTCTCTCGCTTCCAGAGTCAGAGGAACTGCTTCTTGAGCTTTCAGGTTTCTCTAACGGAGTTGGTTGCTCCTCTTCTTGACCCTTCTCAGAGTCTGAACCAGACTCATCATCTGAATCCTCCTCTTGCTTCTTCTTACTTCCTTCTGACTCTTCTTTCTTTTCATCATCTTCTGACTCTGATGAAACACTGGACGAGTCATCGTCTCCCTCTTTTTCAAGAAGAGAGAAGGGAGTAACAGAACAAGAACCGTGTCTGCTCAAAGCAATGGACATGCTCTTGTCCCTGAAAGATAATATTGGCACAGCGTCTGGAATACCATCTTCTGTAGACATTGAAAGGAAGTTAAGCGCAACCATTACATCGCTTATCAAAGGACGAGCTGTTGGTTCCTCTTGTAGACACATTGATGTTATAGCCACTGCTTGGTTTATCCCTCTCTCTGAGAAGTTCTTCTTCAAGAGAGGATCCGCCATATCCGGATACCGTTTCGGGTCTCTAAATATCGGTTGTGCCTGAAAAACCCAAAACATATCATTAAAAACATCATATCTTAGCAACGATGCGCAGGGCAGGCTTGAGATTTTGGGAGCCTGCGATATTTTAAAATTTTCATTTTTTTCTAACGAATTTGGAAGCCTACAATTTTTTTTTCGGGACCTATGTATATATATATATATAATTTTTTCAAAATTATCGGAGGCCTGAGACAAATGTTTCAGCATGCTCGACCATGTTGGTGCGTTGGGCTAGTGATTTAATATTTGAAATTGGTTTCATTATCCCCCAAGTTAGATTCCCGTTGGGAGAGATTCTTTACGCCATGTCCTCGGTATTAGTCGTCCCAGTTTACAATTAAAAAAAAAAACATCATATCTTGTGTCGGAAGGAAGAGGTGTGGAGTGTTACCCAAGCAACTAGATTCTGTTCCTCATTAGGTTTAGTAGTGTCAACAGCTCTTCTACCAGTGATGAGTTCAAGCAACACAACTCCAAAGCTATAAACATCTGACTTCACAGTAAGATCCTCCCCTCTAGTGTACTCAGGAGCGGAATAACCATAAGTGTCCATAACACATGAAGAATGAAACATGCTATCACCAGCCCCGGGAGCTAAATTATTCAAACCATAATCACAAAGCTTAGGGTAAAACTCATCATCCAACAAGATGTTTGCAGCTTTCAAGTCCCTGTATATCACCGGTGGATTCACTTTATCATGTAAATAATCTAGTCCTTGCGCTGCACCGAAGGCAATCTTCATCCTCGTGAGCCAATCCAAGGGCTTCTGGCCTGGCTCTTGATCTGCATATACAAAATAGTATCATCATCACTCTTTCCAAACTAAGACTAAAGTTGTGATCCAAAGTGAAAAATGTTTATACCGAAAAGATGGTCAGGAAGTGAGCCTCCAGAGACGAATTCAAAGACTAGAAGACGTTGGTCTCCATCAGCGCAGTAACCTATAAGCTTGACGAGATTTGGGTGTTCGAGTTTGGACAATGATAAGACTTCAGCTTGAAACTCTTTGTTGCCATGTAGTCCATGTTTGTCTAGCTGCTTTACAGCTACCAACTACACTCCACAAAAGCAATAAACGTTAACTATTTGATTGTTTTTGGTGTTTCTAGTCAGTTATAGTGTGATATAATTAATGGTAACAAACCTGGCCAGTAGATTGAAGGGTTCCTTTGTAAACCCTACCGGAACTACCTTCTCCGAGAAGACATTCTTGTCTGAAGTTCTTGGTGGCAGACGCTAGTTCCCGGAAATTGAATGTTTTAACCGGTGGTTGCTCTGTTTCTCTTTCCTCTATATGTTTTACCGCCGCAACTAAAACCAAATTCAAAGAAAATGTTTTCTTTTTTAAATGGATAAAGAAAGGTAACATCTTATCTTATTACAAAATGTGATGATTACCAGGTGGTGGTTTGAATTCATGTTCATCGTTTTCGTTAGTCTCGTTTCCAGAAGGTGGATTACTACTCTTTTTTGAAGTGAAACAGGGGAAACAATTCATCATTATGTATAAATCTAAAAGCCTAAAAATTCAAAAAAAGAAAAAGAGGGAAATTTTAACAATTGTGGGGTCCTTCAAGAGAGTGAAGGACCCACGTTAATGATGAAGAAATGTCTGGAGATTGTAATGAAACGAAACAGAGGAAAGAGAGCAAAAGGGAGAGAGAGAAAAAGGAAAGAATTGAAGCCAATCAGAATGACGTGAAACACATTAAAGTTCTCCGATGAACCATGCGAGAAGAAGGGAGGGAACATGCAGGCTACGTTATTTTTTTTTTGTTTTCTTTTTTACAATTTCTATTTTTTTCTGTTTTTGCAACTTTTGTTTTAAATCCCTTAAAGCATGGATATCCATTCTTATTACCATTTTTCTTCTTTCTAATTTTAATTCTAGTTTTAGTTAGCTATAATTTTTTTTAAAAAGGTCTCCAGATTCATTTGTTTCTAAATACTTTTTAAAGAAACTTACGTTAATAAAGACAAGGGTGTTGACTTCTGAGTACTATATCCATTACTGAAGTATTTTGAGTAATACTACTACTCTGTTTTTCATTAAAAAAAAACGAATCTTTTGTTTCACAGTTTAAGTAATTTTAAATCAATTAAATTATGTAGGATTTTTTATGTTTAGTTAAAATTATATACTAAATGATACTTTTTAATAAGGCAAACAATTTTTAATATTAGTGTTTTTGACAATTTCAAATAGAGGAAGTATCTATCATTGAAACCGGTTCAAACCAAACCAAACCAAAAACTTTGTAAATTAATTGATCCCAACATCAGACCAATCGGTTATATCCGGTTTTGGGTTCTTTTGATTGATTAGAATTCGAGTCTCATAATTTTCACACACACGTGTTTGTGTTTATCCCTACCTCGCACCTGCTGACATTTCTCTCCAAAGCTAGGTCCATCTTCTTTTCCGTCTCTTTATCATAAAACTTGGGCGTATTGCTTTGTTTTGATCTGTGCCACTTCTTTTATTCTTTCAGGGTAACAAAAGTGAAGTACTTTGGTGTTGTTGTTGCTCTGTTTGGTATTAGACCATATGATTCTGTTATTCCGTTAATAGCATGATCTCAGTAGATTTAATCTATGATTATGTTTAAATAATCTATGTGGGGTCAGTGTGTTTTGATTAGATTCTATTTGTCTAATAGTCACTGACGTGTGATGTGATCTAAAAAACTAATCTTTTTATCCTTAATTTGTTTTGAAACCTCTGTTTTCCTGTGGAAAGATTTGAACTTTCTGATGCTATTTGGTGTAATGTGCAGAACTTTGATACTTGAAAGCCTAAAAGTTATCTCGTACTGCTTAGTAGATTCTTTGAAGATCAAAGATGGCTGAGATAAACAAGGATGAGGTTGACATTGTCATTGGAGCTGTTAACGCAGACCTGACACCATTTTTAAACAGTTGGAGACCTTTCTTAGAAGTGGTGTCCCATGTGCTGCTTCCTGTGGACTTTGGCTTAACTTAGCTGATCTTGATGCTCCAACACAAGCTCTCAAGACAGAGCAAAGAAACACTTCCTACGTCGACGCGGTTATCACTGTCCCTCTCAAGGCTATGCTGCCGGTTAGTGGGATAAACATTGCTTTTAACCGTGAGTTGGTTGGTCCAGCTTTGGTGCCTGCGCTTAGATTGGGTGGAGAAGGGAAAGTGAGATGGGAAACGCTTGAAGATGTTTGGTGTGGGATGTGTTTGAAACTTATCTCTGATCATTTGGGTTATGGTGTGAAACCAGGATTGCCTTATGTGTGGAGGAATGAGAGAAGAGATGCTGTGGAGAGTTTGAGGAAGAAATGGGAAGGAGTTGATTTGATGGAGAAGAGTGTTCCCTTTTTTGAGTCTTTGAAGTTGTCTGAGAGTGCACTTAAGGTTGAAGATTGTGTGATTGAGATTGCTAAAGCGGTGAAAGAGCAGTAAGGTTCAGATGATCCTGCTTTTACTCAAGCTGCTGATGCTATGGTTAACTGGATCCAGCTCTGGACTAACTCAAGTAGTTAAAAGTTAAAACCAATGAATCTATCTTCTGCTGTCAGGTTCCTTTATTCACTTTATAAGCTTATTATCATGTCTCAGGCATTTATCATCATGTTTATTTCTCCTTTTATCTAATCATAAGCATATGCTTTTATGAGACTTTCAATAATGTAAGCCTTGACTAATTTTGATGATGATGACAATATATTTTTGCTACTACTGGCAATTTAGCATATTCACAAAGATACAGCAAGCAGTAGTAGTCATTCCTGTTTCTTCTAAATAAATTTGGGAGGGGGTTACAAATAAGAATACAAACAATATTTGTTAGGCGACCTCATGGTTTTTAAGCACTGTGTCTCGTGGTTGAAGATGATGATGATGATGCTTTGGCACCCAAAGCATTGAGCAAAGAATGAGTGTCTAAAAGTTTCTCCCTAAGCAATACATTGTAGTCATACAGAAGTTGAAATTTCTTCTTGATGTCGACTGCGTCCACTTCTGAACCAGAACCTTCACTGAACTCTGCAACAGTAACAGTACCAGTCCAAGGTCTCAGAATTTTTAGTCAATGTTGATGATAAGTTATAAACAATGGTAGAAAATGTTAAGCCATACCCATTGAAGGAGGTGGAGGGATTATATCGTCACTGTTATGACTTTGAGAAGACTGGCTTATACTCTTCTTTTCAGAGATATTAGCTCCATGAGCCAAAGAAGAAGCTGAATCTAGAGGTCTCATTTCTATGCTTGCAGGTTGTGGAGTTGCATTCTGGAAGACAATAAACCAATTAAGAATTTTTCAAGGAACACAAAAGATAATAGTTAGTTAGTTAGTTACCTTCTCAATGCTTAAGCCAGGTTTCTTAGCCGACATGATAAAATGCTGCACATTGGTTCTTGATGATCCACATTCTGAAGGAGATGTTGAAGGTTTCGCCAAGCCACAGAGTGCTGACACCTTTGTCGTTTTGATGGCGTCATCACCCAATATGCGGCAATCGTATGTGTATGCAACATATCTTCTCAGCTAAAACAAGGAGTATTCTTATGAGCAACTCATAATAAGGAAAAGACAACATTGCAAGAAGAAGAAGAAGAAGAAGGGAGAAAACAGTTACTTTATCCCAATGGTCAAGAGCTTTCCGACGCTTACGTATCCTCCTGAATACTGTATCTTCATTTCGCAGCTTCTTGATCCTGTACTCACACTATGTAAAGAACCGAGTTACTACCACCATACAGGATATGCTCAATGAGGACTAAAGAAAGTTACTAATATCTTCAAATGCTATAGTAGTTTCATGCATTTTGCTCTTTAAGAGAGAAAAAAAAAAGCATGCGGAGAAAGGTAAAACATTAAAGAAGATGGAAAGGCTTCAAACCTGCACTAGTATGTAGAAAAATATACCAATACTGATGCAATACAAACCACCAAGATCAGCAAGGAAGCTAACTGTAAAACAGCAAACAGATAATGAATAAAAAAAGATACTTCAGTTATAAGCATTCTCTAGTTGGTAAGAACTAACTACTAAGACTTGAGGGTACGTTACTTACCAGGACCAAGTATATTTTCATGGTCAATCTCAACAATATAAGAAGACAAATAGTTTATAAACAGTGTAGTGTTGAGTATGCCATCTGTTGACCTCCCCAAAGAAGCTTGAAGCTGAGCAGTTTCTCGGTAAACCGAGCCAGGGATAAACTCATGGAACAGAGGTTGTATAAGCTTAAGATCCTCCAAATGATGATAAATCCTTGGAAACAGATTAAACTTCATTATATTCCCTTCATTCCCACGAAAAGTAACCGGTCTTTCATCAAGTATACTCCCGTTTCTCAAAATACCACTAACAAAACTCACATGCTTCTTCTTGTCAGCACCGTTTTTAGAAGTGAAGTTAAACTGAAACCCAACAGCAGCTGCAGGGGAACCAGGAATGTCAACGAAATGCCACGAGATGTAGATGTAGTCGTTTGTGAGACGACATCTGACACATTTGAAGTTCACAGTTGGTCCTGAAGTTGTGTTCCTACAAGTATAGTTCCCAAGACTGGACAGAGAAGCAACTTTGAATTCGCTGAATCCTGGATTACCGGTTACCACATTCCCTATACCGCGTAAGTTGGAGCAGCTCATGTCGGAGACAGCAGTGATGTTGAACTCCAGATCGTTTTCGAATGAGATTAAGTCTGGAGAACCAGTAGCTCTCACGTTGTGAACTTCAATGGTTCTCTTGGTTATGATTTGGTAAAGCAACCTGTGAAAATACTGAAAAGCAAGTAAGTTTCTTTACATTGTAATAACCTATATTACCAAACTCTCATTGTAACGAATCATTTGCTATATAAATAAAGAATCAGTCTATCCTAACTCCTAATAATCGTTTTAGACTCTATAAGCAATGAATCTCATTGATCTTTACATTATAAAAGCTTTGAATCTTAAGGATAGAGAAAAAGACTCACGCAGCGAATAGTCCTATGAAGACAATCAAGCTAGCAAAAGAGAATGTTCCACCAAGCTCAGTCTTACGTTTCTTCACAACATTCTGATCATCCTGCAAAAAAAAAAGATTCAAAAAGTGATGCAAAAACCTCATGGAGAAAGCAAACTAATTAAAGAAGTAAGAAGTATATACTAACGAGCCAATGCCTAGTGGAGAAGAAGAAATCAAGCCGAGTAATCCACCAACGGAGATTAAACCAGATGTTACGACCGTCTCCAAGCTTGGTGAATCTGAGGCAGAAGCAAAAGAGTAACCACGAGAGAAGCATCACGAGCGTTGCTTCCAAGAACACAGCTTGAGACTGAGTGAACTTCTTGATTCTGTCAAAGGCGAAGAGCGTCTCCGCGAAGGATATTCCTTTGTAGCTGACGTCTTTGTCTGTTGAGATCGTCGACGACCAGCCGAAGAGCTCGCAGGTTCCTGAGCTCCGGTTTAGAAGCTGGCCGATTCCGCACGCGCAGCGCGTGGCGTTGTATGTTATGGCGTCTCTAGGACACGACATCGCAGGAGCTTTTCGAGACTTTTGGAAGAAGACCGAGAGAGATGTTTGAGAGAGAGAGAGAGAGGAGAAGAACTAAAAGGGTAAGAATGGGATTTTAGCTTTTGTGTTCTTCGTGTTCTGTCTTTTTTTTTGGCTTTTTAATTTTTTATTATTATTTTTGGTACAGCTTTAAAGATACAGCAGACCACGAGGAAAACCAACCTGTACGTTAAGTGTCATGGACCAACGAAATTAAAAGCGGTTTGTTCGGTTTAATTCGATCGGTTAGATAATTAAAAATCTCCGCCTGACCAATGAAAACCGCCAAAATCAATCTTAAACCAGTTCAACAACTGATTACAATTTTTTCAATGTTCAAAGTAGTTGGACTAGACGTTTTATAATTGGCAGCGTCTAAATTAGACATTTAGATGTTCTCATTCTGTCTGACTATAGCATAACTGCACATTTTAAACCGATTTTTAAAAATTGTTTAATATCATTTCGGTTTATGTCTATTATGTTTAGAGAATGTACATGCAATGCAAGAACCGATAAAACCGATTTTTAAAACACTAATCTTCTGAGTGTGTTCTCCCCTCATCTCCTACTAAACCAGATTTTATCTCAGAGATTCTCGAACTTAAATTTTAGTGATGCGTAGATATCTTTGGCTTGGTATCTTGGATTTCCTCGTGTTTTGTCTGTGGATCTCGCTTTGGTGAGGTATTTGACTGCAGTTTGGAGTCCATTTACTGTGTTGTATAGTTCTACCGTTATGGTATTCAAGTCCTTTTGTGTTCAGCTATGGCATCTTGATGGATTAATGTCTCACATTTCCATTCATCTCGTCGATCGGGTCTTATTGGACATGTATTATCCAGGTTCCTTTTTTATGGAGCTTGTTACTTTTCCAATTTCATCAACTACTTTATGTGGTTCTGGTACAAGGAGTTTAATGTTAAAGATTAGAGATACTTCAAATATTGAAGTTCTAATCAAAGGTTGTTTAGTCATGCTAAAGATTGTTAATTGTGCATTGGTTGTTGTTTTCTCGGGATACATATCACTGTTTGTGGTCTTTAACTTCCAAGGATTCCTCTCACTTATCAGCTTGATGGTCGTCGAGTTTAGATGACTTTTTTACGTCATTCGTTGTTTAAGTGTGGTGTTTGCTCCTATTTTTCTTTGATGTATTTGCTTCCTTGTATTAAGTGTTTCTTTGGCTAAGATGGTTATGTTTTCGTATCATGTGAACATTCTCTCTATTCAGGGAGAGTGAAATCTATAAATTGAAAGTTTGAACAAAACAAAAACAAAAAAATAATAACTACCTAAGTGATTATTTATGTTTCCACTTCTATCATTAGACTACCTAATTCACGTTCTTGACAGCGTACCATCAAAGAGTTTTGATGTAGCTCATACTTTTGATGACTTTATGTTGAATGTAAAATCATTCTCCATGCTTAAAACTCTTTCTTTCTTCGCTTCTCTTCTGAAAGTGAATGAGAAGAGAAGAGCTAAAGAGTGGATGGCCATTACATTAGATTCTACCTGATGTTCCCGGAATAAAAACATGATGTGAAGCTAGCAGAGGAGTTACTTACAAGTAGGTTTTGTAGCATATATTAAGTGAAGAGGCAGATAATTTGTGAGCCACAAAGATAAATTCTTAACGAAAAAGGAATAGGAAAAGACAGAAATTAAAGCCCTGTTCGGATGGATAACGCAGCGTCAACCTTAAGCGGCAACAAAATATGAAAGGATTATATATGCCAGGTCAGCAACGGTGAGTTAAAAATAATAATATTTGACGCTAGCGTCAAGTCAACGCATCTGTGGGAGCCGCTATTATTTACAGCGGCGACGAAACGCGGAGAAGATAGGTAGTAACAGTCTGCCGGCGGCAATTATATAGTGACGCTGCGACTAAATGTCTCCGTTTTGTTCCTTAATTTGATCGGTTGACTCTGACGCCGCGTTAGTAAAACGAACAAAGCTTAAGTCGTTTCAAATAGAGGATTTATTCCACCTGCACTAGGAGCTTCTTTTCTTTTCAAATTAGTCTAAAGAACAAATGCCTTTTAAAAGATTTGCAATCTGTTTTCTTATATAGAACTGTGAAGAAAGATTAGTGTCTGGATACTACTAATTATAGTATTGAATAAATTCTACTTCTGGCACGTTTCTTGGAGAATGATATAATTTTAGGAATTCATACTCTAATTTTGGAAAGATGATTAATTAGAATGTTTTCTGGTCTGAAAAGATCTAAGATTATGCTCTAGACCTGTGGATGGTACATATATGATTTGGAATAAACTTTCAAATCATGCTAGCAATTTCGACATAACAGAAGAAGCGTGAAGACAAAATATGGACGATGAATGAATGAAAAAACAAAAGCTTTTTTTCGGGATTAACATGACTATATCGTCAGCATATCTAATGAAATGAAAGCATAGTACAGGTTTTAGACATCAGGGAATGAATAGAACTTATTCTAAGAGAATTTTAATTACATTTATATGTGTGCTCGATCAATTTCACCAGTGAAGAAGCATCCTCCACGTTCTCCCCTTATTTCTAATCCACCAGTTTAAATTCTTGTTCCATCAGTCAATCACATTTCTTTGTTTTAGCTAGTCCAAAACTATATACTCCGACGATGATGTTTGTTCTTTCTTTCTTCCTTTGTTCCAAATTCTTGGAAAATATGGGGGTTATTTTCTCATTCTTAAACCGTAAAATGTTATTATCCAATCAAAATCAAAATGTAAGTGTGTGCTTTCCAGAACATTTAATGCTTCTGCATGATTCTCTAGTAATTAAGTTAAATCAAATCTCTTATCATGAATATGCGTCGTATAGAAATTTTTGTCGTCATTGATGAATATGATATTTTTTCTTGATTGATGGAAGGCATATAACATGGTTCAAAGGATTTTTTCTTGCCAGGACGATTTTTTGGCACCGTAATAGAAGATCAAGACAAAAGTAAGTATTTATAGGAAAAAAAGTAGTTATTTTTACTCACTAGCTTATCTATTTATATGGCTATTTTCTCTCCTTTTTTTAAACTAGAAGATTGCTGTCACTGACAACAGTCTTCAGCTCTACCAACTGAGCTAAGTTCAGATGTTATTATATGGCTTTTGTTCTCTTACAAAACCCCCATGAAATGTTACTAATGGTGGATAGTGTTGAAGAACAAATCTTCGCTTTTATCGGATATGGAATTATAGTTGCTATCAATCGCCAGCAGGTGTGTAGGGCACATAAACTGAATTCAGCCTTTTTAAGCTATTCCATGCGCTTTTGCTTAAATTTCATGCAACCTCCCATTTAAGAAAGAATATTCAAATATTATATTGAAAAGATATGATTTGGGTTAGTATAATTTATATATATATATATATATATATATATATCCTCCCATTTAAGAAAGAATATTCAAATATTATATTGAAAAGATATGATTTGGGTTAGTATAATTTATATATATATATATATATATATATATATTCTTAAATAGCTGGTAATGCATGCTCACACGTTGTTGTATAATTATGCAATTCAATATGCAGAAATGATATTAATGAGTTCATTACTGTTCTAATTTCTAACCAGTCGCCATTTAAAGGCTAGATCTACCGTTTAAATATTTCGATTTTCATGAACTAGAACAAATTTTGGAAACTGGATATCCTCCAAATCCTCCAAAACACACCGTTTCGAGAGCAAGGCCTTACACACTACCTCCAAATCATGACTTTGTGGCTCAAGCTGCAACCTCATTGTTTAATTTGTTCGACGACATTAGCATCAACTATATTTATCGATATAGTCAAATATTGAAAGACATGTTAACGTCATACGTAAATACTAGACCCAACATATGGAGGAAACAATTGGAATAGAATCATATGCCATGGCCCGGTCTGGTCAAATTACATTGATAATGATAACTCTCCTTTTTCACTATTAAACTAATAGATATGATCGTAAAGCTAAATATTGCAATTATTTTATAAGAAGTATGTCATATATGAAGTAAAAATGCTTTGTAACCATCTAAACAAACTTAATATTTTTTTTTTGAATGAAAAAACAAACTTACTATTGTTATACCAAAAACTTTGCTTTTGTTTGTTTAATATTATCTCATTAATATTTAATATATGTCTTTTGTTTTTTTTTTCACTTGAAAAAATAACAAACGTATCTATAAATATGAACATGTTGCTTGTGTCTTACCACATTCACTATCTACAGAAGAACTTAACAAGCTCCACTTCGTTTCCCCTTGCTTAAATACTTGCAAACTTCTAAGTCCAGAAACCAAACTACAACTATAACATTTTTTTCTAGAAAACCATGATAAGTGGGGGAGATGTTTACAAGGTCATCGAGGCAATGGTTCCACTCTATGTTGCCCTAATCTTGGGCTATGGTTCGGTGAAATGGTGGAACATCTTCACTCGCGATCAATGTGATGCCATAAACCAGCTCGTTTACTATTTCACCCTACCACTTTTCACCATCGAGTTCACCGCTCATGTCGACCCATTCAACATGAATTACCGGTTCATCGCAGCAGATGTTCTCTCTAAGGTCATCATAGTTGTGGTCTTAGTGTTTTGGGCCAAATATAGCAGCAAAGGAAGCTATTGTTGGTCCATTACTAGTTTCTCTCTATGCACTCTTACTAACTCTCTTGTCGTGGGTGTGCCATTGGCCAAGGCGATGTATGGACAAGAGGCTGTTGATCTCGTGGTTCAATCCTCTGTGTTTCAGGCAATCGTGTGGCTCACACTTTTGTTGTTTGTCTTAGAGCTTAGAAGAGCCGGGTTTAGTGGTAATAGTAAGGTCGATAACATCAATATCGAAGGTGGTAGAAAGGAAACCGTGGTTGTGGGAGAGGAGAAGTCCTTCCTTGAGGTCATGTCCGTCGTGTGGTTGAAGCTTGCAACAAATCCGAATTGCTATTCTTGTATCATTGGAATCGCATGGGCTTTTATTTCTAGCAGGTAACAATAAGTTAGCCTTTCCAAGTTATAGTGCCCTTAGTTATAGTCAGGTCCTGATTGCAAAGGACCAGAAGCTTTTTTAGAAAAAAGACGGATAACGTCCCAACCTTGACTCGAAGTGGGGTTGCTACGTTCAGATTGCTTTAATAGAAACCATTAGACTAAAGACATATTTTGTCAAAAACTGGCCAAAAATTATATATATTTTTGAAGGTCAGAAGTTCATATTTCTAATGCTTCCTATCAGGATCGGGTCTGATTATAGTAACAAGGTAACATAAACACAAAAGTACATGCAAATAAACAATCATGTCCAGCCATAATCTAGAGTCTTGACCAGGGGCGGAGGCAGAGAGTAGTATGTGGGGTCACTTGACCCCAGTACAATTGGGTAAAAAAAAATTTTAATGTTCAATTTTAAAATATTATTGTAATATTTAGTTAAAATTTGATATTTGACTCCACTAATTTATGTAAAAAATTTCATATGATTCCATTAATTTGTAAAAAAAGAAGTTTGTTATAATAATATGTATATATATCTAATTCAAATATGAAATTTATATATTATGATCCCGGTCAAAAATATTTCTGGCTCCACCACTGGTCTTGACTAAGCAGGTATTGTAAACAATGGGACTAGGGTTCTAAGTATATTATGTATATATTAAGAATACTAAGTATATAATCTTAATAAGTATATATCTAAGACTTGAATAATTTAAGTATTGATGAAAATAGATGGCATTTTGAGATGCCGGGCATAATAGAGGGATCGATTCTTATAATGTCAAAAGCAGGAACAGGAACTGCCATGTTCAATATGGGTACGTTTATTTATGTTTAAATACCTATATATGTATATATTACGTAACCATATTGAGCTTATGAATATCCATACGCAGGAATATTCATGGCACTTCAAGGTAAGTTGATAGAATGTGGAACAAGCTTGACTGCGATGGGGATGGTTTTGAAATTTATAGCTGGACCAGCCGCCATGGCCATTGGTTCTATCGCCGTTGGCCTCCGCGGAGATGTCCTCCGCGTTGCCATCATTCAGGTCACTATCCATTTCTTGAACTTTCGTTCTTGTTTGTTCTGATCAAGTTTTATTTATCTTGTTTCTGTTTATAAACTATAGAAAGCAAAGGAGAATAACATGTTTAGTTTGATACAGTTTTTATTTCACTTTAATCTAGTTCTAGATAACGTACGTTTTATATAAGTATATAGCTGAGTAAGTAACATCTCATATGTTGATTAGCATATAGCGAATCAATTTGGAATACTGCAATACACCAAATCATTCCTTTCACCCTCTAGCTAGATAGGAGACAACGTATTGCTTTTTCACTTTTCAGAAGATACACTTATTTTGTTTTAGTTTAGTGATAAATTACTTATGTAATTACAGGCTGCTTTGCCACAATCAATCACTTCGTTCATTTTCGCTAAGGAATACGGATTACATGCAGATGTTCTAAGCACAGCGTAAGTCAATATTAGAAAACCAAATCTAATTTGATTATATATAATTCAGTTTTAAATGTTTGATCATAAATGTAGGGTGATATTTGGGATGCTTGTCTCTTTACCAGTGCTCGTCGCCTACTATGCAGCTTTGGAGTTTATTCATTAATTAAATTAAAATGTCACTTATGTATCAATGATATATCTCCTAATTAATTTTTTTTTTCCCTTTCAAAGCATTTTGAATTATATTTGAGATATGGAAACCAAACTTACTAATTATTGTTGAAAACATATCTATAGTTCAATGTCTTTTCCCGGAAATATGTAAGAGTAATTTAATATTTCAGATTCAGATATGAACTTCATTTTTTTTTTCCCCGCAAAAATTATATGAAGTTTATTATATGTTGTTTAAAATGCTTTGAACAAAATATATAATACTAGCAACAATAATACTTGAACTCAAATAATGAATGGGCTTGGCATAAGGCCCAACGGGCTGCATAGTTGATGTAATCTGATTCACATTTTGCTTCTCTTGAAGAATTTGAATCCGTAAAACAAAAGTAACAAACTGTTGAGTTGGCGGCAAAAAATTGCCGTACAAGTACAACGAATGAACCTTAACAGAAAGAAAATGAGCCACTCGCGTGTTGAAAGCGCGTTAAAGAGACGCTCTTGATCTATATATCCAGTCCGGTTTTTGAGGGTTTAACGCCACGTTGGTGCTTGCATGCTACACATGGCCCAAATCTTCTAACCTAAAAACCAAACAGCTGTTCTGTTCCCAAATCTTATGTCCGCCCACTATCTGTTACCATCCCAAGCTTCTTCCTTTGTCCCAAACCCTAAATCAAGATCGAAACTTTCTGAGAAAATGACTCAAGATCACAGCGAAACAGAGAAAAAATCATACGCTAACGATGAAGATGATTCGGAGAGCCTCTACTCATTGCTTTGGATCACAATCGGTTCGATTCTGTTTCCGGATCCGAAAACAAGGGATGCCTCCTCCTCTTCTTCTCTGCTTCAACGAGTAAGAAACTCTGTCTCCGAGAATGGTCCGAAACTTCGAGAAGCTTCTCGGAAAACTGCGCACGAGATTCTCCAGTGGACTCGTCGTGGCAGCCCGTTTCGTGCACTGCTTGTCATCACTGTAAATGCTTTTTCTTTTAATTTTATTAATAAATTAGATAGATATTTTATTAATAAATTAGATAGATATATTTTATTAAACCGTCAAAGTTCTTGTTGATCTTGTTTTGTTGCAGATGGGAACAATAGTTCTGTTTACAGTAATAGCTTTGGTTGTCTTCACGCTTTTCTTTGTAGCTGCAACAACCAACGCAATTATAATCTCTCTTTTGTTTTCACTTGCTGTTGCTGGTGGCTTCTTGTCTCTCTTTTTTCTTTCCTTGACTGCTACTTATATCGGAGCCTTATCCGTTGCTGCATTCGTCATCTCTACTGCTACAGTTTCAGCTGTTGTCTCCATCTTATTTGCTTCAGGTTTTATATTACTCTGCTTCGGAACCTTGTTTTGAAATATTCCAAGTTTTTTTGTGTATTGAAATAATGCAATGAGTTTGGTATCTATAAGGTTGGATTGGGTTCTTCTATGCTGTGTGGTTGGGAGCTAGAGGAAGCCTGCGCTTGATGGGATCAGCCTTTCAGGCAACAGTTTCAGTCTTCATCAAGACAAAGATCGAGAGGTAGTAAGCATCGAATCATCCAGTGAGAATCCTTCTCTTTAGCCCTTTTTATTTATTTATTACAAGTATCTACAAAGTTTGTAGATAAACCAAAAGTTTTGGTCAAGCATGTGTGTGTTAATGGAAGTTTATATAAATGTTTAATTACTGAGCTTTTTCTGGAGAAGCAGAGAAGAATCATTGTAATCACAATCTGCTTTTGCATTCGAATTTTGGATCTGTGTATGCATACATAATTTGTGTGTTCATGTACTTAAGAATGAAGAGTATACATATGAAATCTTAACTCAAATCTCTCTCTACACAAATCAGCAGCAAAAGATAAATTAGAAACCCTCTAACCCACCAAGAGGCTTTCTTTCTGCCCAAAAAAACAAACCAGTATAACTTATGACCACACCTTATCAACCTCCAGGGAAATCAGGAAACCCAAAAAAAAAACTCATACATTGATCATCCACTTTATAATCAAACCATCAATGGAACTTCAGAAGAAGAGCCTCCATAGTTTATCCCTTTTTTTCTTTGTAGTGTTTTTCTTTCCACAAAAAAATCAACACTCTTGAGCGGCCTGGCTCTCTCTCAACGTGTTCTTCAACTTTTTAGCTGAGAAATTAATCGTCACAGCGATATAATTTAACTGCATATATGTTCCCTGTATATATATTGTATATTGGGATGGATCAAGAAAGTCATTTCTCGTGCCAATCGGGTCTTCCTAATGTGAACTCCAAACTTGGATTGTTACAACTAAGATCTCCACACCTCTTTGCTTGGTCGTTCGACCTTTGCTCCTGCGAGTTAACTTTCTTTAGTATTTTAAAAGACTTAATAGAACAATATATATATATATACATGTGTTACCAAAAAAGTGTACATATATGGGGTTATATAAGAACTATTATTAGAACCTGATTTTGGAGGAATGATCTTTGGTGGTGAGAGATCATTGATGTTGATGAAGTTCTGATCATCGTATCTATATCTCTTGAGCAGTTATTACTTAATGGCCATGTCTCTCTATCATATGAAAAAGGAAAAGCAAAATAGAATGAATACATGCATGGATAAGTTGTAACCAATAAAAATAATGGTAATCCACTTGTTGATTTATACTAGAAAAATGGTGGTTGCAAATAACGTATACATTGCATGTTACTATTGATCCCACAATCTTTATGTCATACATGTGAACATAGGTCTTTTATTATATAATAAGGACATATACCAAATAATTTTAAGAACTCGAATACGAAATATCATCAGCTACAAACCCTAATTCCTAAACAATAATCTCAAAACCACCAGACCTCTGGTTCAATAAAAACACGACCAAACAAAACCCCAAAATATCACCAAAAAAAACTATTTTCGTTAGATGAAAATACAATACTTCGGGTGAAACGGAATAACTGTTATATTAAGGAACAACTAGGTAACAGAACCCTAAAGGCCTAAACCCTATATAATTTCATCAATCTCAGTTAAATTCTAACATATCGTGCGTATGATCACATATATAAATATATGTGTGTCTAATAAGATTATAATACGTATAAACGTACCCTGAGGAGTTACTCCAACGAGGTTGTGTGGAAGGAAAGTCAATTTCTTGAGGAGAAGTCTCGTCAGATTGTGCCCTTTGATCCGTCGATAATTGATGATGAGCTTCATTCCCATTTATGCTCATTTCTTCTTCTCCTGACCCATCTGAAAATTTATTTTTAACCTTTTAGCAAGTTTCATCTCAATTCTTTTTACCCTTTAAAAAGGTTCTTGTTTAAAATAAAACAATTATTATAAGCGTTTGGTAAAAGACAGTGCAGTGAAGAAATTGCGTTTCTTTAAATGGTTTCCAGCTTTGGCTTGACTAAAATGTAAGACTGTATATGTTTCAAACCTTGGAAATTGTGCCAAATAAAAAGGTTAAGAAAGAAATATTTTGTGTGTACGGCGAAAATACAAAATCCATATGAATATAAATGTATTAATCTTTATTTCAGTGTACGAATAATAGTGTTTTCATATTTGATTTACTAGCTCTTTTTGGGTAAAGATTTAGCAGTTTACCATGTAGTCATTTGATAAATTTTTTAGTTCGTTTTCTTAGAGAAGTTCAGTATTGAAGATGAATGTTTGTTTGGTTAATTTGCTTTGAACCTTGACCACTAAACTTAGGGTTTCAATCAAAAGAAAGATAAAGCCTAGAGCTTGACCAAGTCCTAGGGTTTGTTTTTCAATTGTCACTAACTAGTAAAAATAATAGCATTGCTTTTCTGAGTTAAAATAGATATATTTAAATTCTACTTGAAATTAATTGACTATAATTATTTTAATCAATAAATTAGTATAGTAGCTATATATATACTGAACCTAAAATCTGATTAATATTCTTGGCGAATCACAAACTTTATTGTATATTTTCTTATTCTTAAGCACTTGCCATCTCTTTAGCGTATATGATAAAGCTGAAAGGTATAATAGAGAAATGTGAATGTGTCTGTGTAAAGACAGGTGAAATTGTTCGGAATAATACATACCTGATGAAGCAGCAGGCTTGTTAGTGGTCTTAACAGTTCGATACATCTGCAAGAAAAAATAAGAGTAAAAGACATTAGAGCTCTATAACTATGGAATAAATCAATAAATCTAATTAAGGATACAAGAAAAACAAATAAAACGGACAACGATCCTGATAAACCAAATAAGTACATATATTTTGAATATATGATACATCTGACAAATTTGAAGACATATATGCAGACACATATTAACTTTATACAAATGTGTGGTTTTCTGGGTTGTCTTGGAACTAGTGTTGTACATTTAATTATTTAATTATAATTTAAGACCACGAGGTTGATGTCTGAAAGAAGGTCGAGTGATTGAAAGACTGTATTATTATCATTGAGTAATGATGACTACTTTTGTCCCCTCTTCCTACTTTACTTTTTAAAATAAGAATTGTAACTAAAAGAAAATTGAGAAAATTAATCATCCCATTCTCAGTTTGCTTAACAATTCTCTCTGAAAGGTTTCAGTCTTTTAAAACTATACCTACACAGTCTCTCATTTCTCCCTTAAATTCATTACTGGTTCATTTTCTTGGTAATTATACCATCTCTTCAAAAAAGACTAAACTTGATACAAAGACGAAACAAGAAAACAAAAAAAATAAGAAATTATTCTACCAAAAAAAAAAAAAATTAGAGTTTCACCACAAGCTTAAAGAGACTTTTGGCACTATTCATTGCTCTGGTAATATATATGTACACACAATATATAGTTTCTTAATTAAGCTGTTTTTGTGCAACGGACAGGAGAAGAGAGAGAGAGATGATGGTGATGAAAACTATGAAGTATTCACAATAAGAGAATCTTAATAAGTAAAAAACTAACTTGACTAGACTCATAATAGGGGGGAAATGAACCAATAAGAAGATAAGATAAAACAAAAAAAAAACTAATAAAACAACGTTTGATTCTTTCATGTGTATAAACACAAAACCACTTCTTTTGTTTAATTTAAATTTTGTAGTGGAGTGTAAATTTACCTGCAAATGGCTCTTCACGTGAGCTAATGTTAAGTCCTTTACATCCATGAGCTCAAGAACCGATTTTGGAGTTGCTCCTATATTCACAACAAGAACAAGAAAAGACTCTAGAAAAAATTAAATTTTTTTTTTAAAAGCAAAAAGAGCTTTAGAATGGGATAATGATAAAAATGCGTGTGTACTTTCATGGCCGCCTAGAAGCTCAACGGCGTGAACAAACCGTGCGTGGAGGCTACTCGTCCAACGCATCCTAGGAGCTCTCATGCTCCTCTTTGTCGGCATCTTAGGCAAGAATCTTGATCTGGCCATCCCATGATGGTGATGATGAGGATAAGAAGAATCTGAAGATCCAACAACTCCATAGTGATTATGATGATGATGCACAGGAACACCCTTTAGCCTCGGGGAAGATTGTAACGATCGGTAAGCGTTGTTATAGGCAGAAGATGAGCTTAAGATTGAAAAGTCTCCTCCAAGAGAAGGCAAAGTAGAAGCAGGAGTGGTTTGTTGTTGGAAAGGAAATGAACGGTTGTGATAAACCGGGATGCCTCTAATCGGACGGTGGATATTATTCATCTCGGATTCATCTACCCTTTGATGAAGGCTTCCACCATTAAGGATGTGGTTGTTGTAATGCTGATGATGAGAAAGATTAAGGTTCCTTCGATCAGGAAAATGGAGGATTCTTGTGCTTGGGTTGGAACTAGGGTTGTTATGATGAGATAAAGAGAGTTCGAAGTTTGATGACCTGTTGTTGTCGGTATGGGATGATCTTCTTGAAAGTTCTTTGGAAGACTCATTGTGATGGATATCTGGGAGACTAATGTTGAGAGATAGATCAGGGAGAGTAGTTGTTGTGTTTGGTTTTGGTTTCTCTAGAAAAGCTCCTTCCATGGACATGATTAAAGCAACCTCTAAGAAACCTCTTGAGGGTTTTGTTTCAGAATTTAAAATTATTTCTTTAGAAATATAAAGAGATTCTTTGAGCAAAGAAGTCAAAAGGATGTCTGAAAGTTTTTTTTCCTCTTTTTCTCACTCACTATATCCTAAAGTGAGAGGAGGTGAAGTTAAAGAGGAGATTTGAAGAGGAATAAGAAGTAAGAGAAGGGAGAAAAGTTGAGTTATAATAAACTTCTTGAAGAAACAAACATGCTCAGAGAGAGAGAGAGAGAGAAAGAAGGAGAAGAGAGAGAGATAGGTATGTGTGTTGTGAATCAAAGGCAGAAGTGAAAAAAAGAATAAAACTAATTCAGGAAAAATAAACAAGTAAGAGAGAGAGATATGGTCTATGCGTATGAACATGTATGTATGTGCGTATGTCAGTATGTATGAGATATTGAGATGTTGTTCCTCGAGAGTATATCTTGGAAAACGATAGTTGATGAAGGGTAATATTGTAATTCACTGTATTTCCAATAGTGTGAGCTTTTTATTTATTGATTTTGGTATGATATTTTAAATTTGTCATTTTAACCTTTCTTTAACAAAGCAACTAGATTTTGACCCGCGCTTAAAAGCGCGGAAATTTTTTATGATTAAAAATTTATATAATTGAATTTTGTCTTAGTTTAAAGAATGTTTTGGTATAAAATCAATTCACCAAAATTTGTGGTGATGGTTATTTTTCATTAGTTTTTAGTTTCAGTTTTTATTTTTAGATTTTGTTTTAGATTTTGGTTTTTAGTTTTTAAGTTTCTACTTTTGATTTTCAACTTTTGGTTTGTGTTTTTAGTTTTTAGACCCGTTGAGTTAGTTTGAATTGATATTACCAACAAACAAATCCTAAATAATCGAACATCTAATTTAAAACTGAAAAGACGACAAAAAAATTTGCAATAGTTTATTTTGTAAATAAACAAAAACAAAAAAAAATATTACTTGTGTTTTCATCTTTTGGTTTTTAGATTTGGTTTTTAGTTTTGTTTTACATTTTTTAAAAAATCAGTAAATTATTTAAGAAAAATAAAACAATAAATTATTTAAAAGTTACCATTGAAATTTATCAAAATAAAATGATTGTTATTTAAAATAAAAAATACATTAACATGTTTTAAAATACATGATTTAAATAAATGATTAATAATAGACAATTTTGTTTTGTTAAAAATATTAAATACCTTTTGGGTCTAAAAATAATAATTGATTTTTTTGTCTAAATGATTTAATAATACAATCCAACATTGAAAAAAAATGAAAACCATTCAGTTCTATAATTTTAATATCAAATGCAAACCACCCATATACTATACAAAGTAGTTCCACTGTAGCTTAGGTATGTGAAATGTAAAAGAACAAACCATGGAGGGGACTAGAACTGAGAAAATTCATATTAAGAAGAGCCACTAGCCAAAAAAAGACTACTCTTGATATGAAGAGATCTTATGTGATGAAAGACTCGTCCATTTTCTATGTTTTTGTTGCACAGTTGAAGCAAAGGTAACGCCATTATAACACTGAACACTGACACTAGTAGCAGTATATTCCACGCTGGCAAACTTTGTTTCTTGTTCTTCCTCTTCTCCTTCAAGCTACCCTCTGAGTCCCTCGTTATTGGGTCGACTGTTTTCTCTAACTCTGCTTTTAGGTTTGTTCAGTTTGTTAACGGTCCAGAAGTTTTGGAAGGAGTGACATACATTTGATTCGGAGATGTCACGGTTGGAAGCAGCTCGGACCTTATATTCTTGTGGTCTGTTTACTTTCTCATTTGTTTCATCAACTTTAAGTTTTATTACCAAACTTGTTCGTAAGTTCGTGTTTCATGTTTCAGATGATGGAGGTGTAAATGATGCAACTAAGTAAGTTAAGCTCTTTGCTTTTATATTTTAATGTCAAATGATGTTTTGCTGAGTGGTTTTTCGTTGTGTGTATATATATACAGGAAGGAGCTCTTAAGAGCTATAGATTTAAGACTTGAGGCTATTACAAAGGACTTAACCTCATCGATTGCTCATGCCTCAGCTAATGGTTTTGATCCTCACCATCTCCATCGATTTGCTGATACATTCGGTTAAGTACCATCTCATGTTAAGGCTAGAAGACCAAGATCACTGAAGAAAAGTTTCTCTATCAACATAGAGTTGACAATTCTTGATTTTGATGATATGATGAACAAAGAGATGAATCAGAAGCAAGGTTGTTGTAACATTTGACTAAACAAAAACCATCTTTATTTTGAGTCTCACAATAACAAAAAAAAAAGATATTAAAACAGAACAATAATCAAAATAAGATTCAACAAGAAGATATCATAAAAAGGTGATAAGAAAGGATCTAGACGAAAAACGATTACAAAGCAATTCATAAACTAAAGTTAGACTCAATCTGAAAATACAGCAAGAACAAAAACAAATGTGAACAAAGTCCACAGAAACTCAAACAATGTCATCTTATAGAGATTATGTTCTATAGAACTTTTCTAAAGCTACAAAATTTTTGATTTGTTTTGCTAAACTCAAATATATTTATATTTCGAATAAATTTTAAAAAGCAAAATATTGTCAAATCTTGAGCAAAATATTCTCAAATTTTGAGCAAAAATAACTAAAAATCTACTACCAATCTACCTTATAAATTAAATAGAAAAACTCGCAACTAAATCTTTAGAATAAATTAGATTTGTCACAAGTCACTGAAATTTAAGTGGAATCTTTTTGTATTTGATTGATGATGAGCAACTTCTCACATAATCCGTAATTACTAAGCTGTTGCCTCTGCTTGTCCATTCCTATAAAAATTAGTATGCATCAACTTCAGCTCCTCCACATACATCTACATAACCGTATCACACATGTTAATAAGATTTCATGTTTCATCAATGGTTAAGTATAATGTTTATGTACCTTGACGTCTTGGATCTCCACCTCATCTCATACATCAAAAGGTTGTCCAATGAACAATAACTGCATGGAGAAGAAATGCTCTTTCCATATTAGCCCCCAAAGATACGTGATGGCAAAGGAACTGGTGAGAATCGCGGACATATATATTTTCCCGCCACATCCTAGTAGTGGGATTAGAATCCCAACAATCAAAACCCCAATCACGATGCTGAATATCTTGCCAATTTTCTTGGACACTGCATCTGTGTTTTTCAGGGACAAGCGAAGGCATCTATCCTTTCTGAATGAGTGAACCTGAAAATTAGAACATCATAATAATTTACATACACACACACACAAGATAATCAATATTTTGTAAGTTTTGAAAGAGCTAAGCGATGTGAATCTTTACTATCCATTCATGTAGGAAGGATAAACTTATTTTGATGCTCTCATTCTCCTCATATGTCTAAGTCTTCAAAACATCATCATCTGGAAGGAATCGCTTGAGATCTTCCAAGCCAATAAACCTTACAAAACAAGAAAGAGGTTCAACCATGGTTTGTAATCACACAACATATATAAAAAATAGACATAATGCATGTGAAACTTACTGTGAATCACTCGCCACCTGCTGAAATATCTTCATTATATTGCTTCACTTCTTGCATCTGAATCACATTTTATTGTAGTAGCTATACTCTTTTCTTTTCCAGTGATCAATTTCTTCATCTGCCATTCTGATAGATGAAAAATGGATTCAGATCATCAAACTTGAGTACTGCGTTTTGTGGCAAGTATGGACTGATGTCCGTGGTGGGAGGAGCCAATCCACTACAATTGGTTTTGTGCAAATTATGTGCACAAATGAGTATGTGAAGAATCTAGATTTAGATGATAACAAAGATCTTTTAAATATTTTATTCATCCTGGTCATTGCAAATTTATAAATAATTATGTATCCAAAATCAGGGCATGATCATATGTTACTAAACCTAGAATTATGGTACACTCTACCATAGTAGTATGATATTTTAAATTTGTCATTTTAACCTTTCTTTAACAAAGCAAAGTAGCATACACTTAACAACTGCATTAGTTGATTCCGCTAGCAAGTCATTAATCGTTTATTATTGACTATTGAGACTTTAGTTTTTACAACTAAAATAACTGAGCTAATATTAACAAATAATCTTATTTAAGACTCTCCTTTTAAAATGATCCATGTTTTAAAATTTCATACATTAATAAAATATCTTAAATTTTTATTATGAATATATTATTTGGTGAGTATTATTTTCTACAAGTTTTAGTCAGTAAAAAATTTAAATACAAAATTAACTTCTTCAAAGTTTACAATTTATCATTGTTATTTAATAAAATATATTGAAAAGTTGTAAAATATATATTTTTGAATTTTTATTTTTTAAAAATGGGACATGAGATTATAAAAATGGGAATTTGATGTAAATAAGTAAGTTATAATTGATAAAAAAAAACTGTAACTTAGTTATAATTAATCATTTCATAGATAGAAAACAAGTATACTTGTTTCATTCTGATATATACAGATTTATTTATATATATATCGAAGAAAAACAAATATTATAATAAACCTTAACATTTTTTTTTGATCAAAAACCTTAACATTTTGACTACTAAATCAGAGTCTCCATGGTATATAAAATAATACATGTTCACAGATTATGATGAAGAATAATAATTAAAATGTTGGAGAAGAGTACAAGAGTAGAAAGAATAAAGGGTCGCTCTCTTCTGTCCTATCTATAGCTTTAGTCAAAGCAAAAGCCAAAGTTAAATAAATAAAAAACAAGCAGAAGAAAAACTAATAAAATGCATTTTAAAATAAATAACAAAATCGGATACTTTGATTTTGGTACCCCGGAGACGACGGGCTTCATATGTTGAGAGAGAAAGAAACCTTCTGACTCCTTTTTTTTATATTTTCTTCCCCACTCTCTTCGCTTCTCACTTCACTCTCTATTTACATTTTATATATTTATTTATTTTCTTTTATACGATTTTGGAATCAATCAATTCAACTTTCTGACCGTAGATTGTTCAACCATACCTAAAGGGATAACTCTACATTAAATATCAGTACGTTCTTGAGTTTATGAATAGCTCGTATAGACACAGACATTTAGTTCATACTTCATAGTTATGTAGACTATAAAATCAACGGGTCACTTGTTTGACCATTTAGTGAAGTCTATTTAGCCTAAATCAAACTATCTATCACATTAAACACTTAAATTTTTTTATTTTAAATATAGCAGATTATATTACGAATCTTAAGATTGTCTGAGCTTTTTTTCATAATAACTTCGTCTTGTTTATGTCTAAGAAATCATTTTTCTCCCACTTTTGATATGGGATATATACTTTGTGTTTTTCCTTCGAGATGTAGGGAAAGTTATGGCTTAAAGTATGTTTCTCTTCAAATGCCCTCATACATTATACATTCGTCTGTACAATACAACTGTACAAGGTTTTCGGTGTATATATGTACATAAAGCATTGTGATATACTTAGAATTATTTCTATTATTGTAAGTTGTAACGCATAATTATTATATAGTATATATTTTCTGTAATAAAATAGCTGCCAGAACGTATATTTTGTTTGTTTCTTTGAGTAAGCAAAAACAAGTTAACTCTAAAGACCCAGAGATTTGCTTCTAATTCCCTTTACATTCTCCCAAATATTCCTTCTCAGTTTAATAAACTCTGTATATTTTTCTTTGATATGTCTCCTGAGAGAATATCAGCAATTCTCTCCTCACATGATCATCAATACAATATCACTTTATTTATAGAGACCACTCCATATATCATAAAGCATAAATTATAATAATAATGACGATAATAATAAGGATACAATTTTTAATTAGGTTTCTAAACCCTAGGGCTACATTATATTTGTTTACACTGTATTAAGTTTATAATAATTTGAATTCAGTGATAATAATTTCTACCTGTATTACAAAACTAGTATTAATAAAGTAATGTAGGAGTATTAGTTTTCTGAACGATTATTCTTCAACGATCTACAATTATACTTTCGAAAATTGTTTTCTTAAACCCCTAGCTAGGCGCACCCAAGAGATTATCATTAAATAGTTAATTAGACTATAACTGATCCATTAATTCCTTAAATGAGAACTAAACCTTTTTCTGATTAATTTAGTTTATTAGAGGAACATTGGAACTAGAGAGCAAAGAAGGCTTGATTTTTGGCTTACTATTAACGTTTCATAGGATTATGTGCCCCAATAAATTTTCTCGCACATAAATTTTTGTTTTGGTTGTATGTTGTATTCTCTGTTCGGAAATGCAGTTGGAGTGATCGATTCCGCCCGGGAAAAGCGTTCGACCGAATTCCACTGCCCCAATTTTACCATAGTGGGACTAAAACTTGGTTAAAAATATATATACAATCTAGCGATTTCGAATTCAAAATCAGTAATAACCTCATAAACATTTCATAATTTAGTGTTAGTAATAGAAAAACTAAGTTGAAATAAACAAAAAAAAAGTGTTTGTGTCGAAAACATAGAAAAACGGTTGCAAAATTTACTTCCATCAAACTCAGATCCCAATTTTTCAATGTAAATAAAGACTCCACTCACCGTTGAGCTACAACAATTCATTGGTCTTACTAGGCATGAAAACATTTTAAAGGCATATTGTATATATTTTTATTTAAAATATCATTTTTAATGAAAAATTACTTTTCGTGTACTCCTTAATTATATCCTGCTTTTCTGTTAATTTGCTAGGTACACACCGATCATCCAACTAATTAATAGCACCTAGTGTAGCCTGGAACATGAAATTTATTTTTCCTACTCTATCAAATTTCCAGTGGCTAGAAATTTTCAAATAGATTTATAGATGGGAGATAATTTGTTCATAGTCCCACATTTACAACGGTGAGTGTAATCCAATGTCAAAATAATTTTACTTCTTTATGCATTTTTATAATATTTGACGTTTTTAAATTATATGATGTTTTCAATTTTCTATATAAATTAATTATGTTTTTATGTTGTTTAACTTTTAGTATTATGCAGATTGTTATATGATTTGTTGAATTGTTGAGAGTTGAGTAATTAATGATGTCTAAGTTTAAAAATATTAAAAGAATGAATGATTTTTTAAATTTTTGTGCAGTCCTAAAATGTTATCTAATAAACAAACGGAGGGAATATTTTTCATTTAGATCTAAACTAAATTATCACTGCACGCATTAAATGGATCCAACAGAGCGTAAGGCTCCATATTGTCTAAATTAATAATTAACACCTTTTGGAATATATCGGAGCATGAAAGCCTCCGTTGATTCTACCAACCCGTTGACGTTCTTATCTATTTGTCATATATTTTAATTCGTATCCTTTATTCAGTTATTATTATTATTTACCTTTAAAATAGGTTTTGTTTGATTTTGTAACAAAAATGTATTATGAACCAATGTTCTAATTACAAATCAATAATAACTAAATATTTTCAATACTGAGGTATTCCGACTGGAACAGAAATATTAATTATCAAACTGATAACAAAAATAAATATGAAAGATATATAAGAAAACATATTGACACATGCATTATGGTTATGCTCTACCTGTACAAATCAGACATTGATTTTTGGGAAAATAATGTTCTACCTGTGATATTGTTTGGTAGGTATAGATCTGAAATTCAATCCGAAGTTCGATTCCAAAGTGAATTCTGGCTATTAAAATCGAATAAAAATGAGTGTATTAAATTTCACACAATAAATTGGCGTGTTTAGTGAAGATTATTCAAAGTAGGGCAAAAGGCAATACTCATATCTGCCTAACAAACTAGCTGTCGTCCTCTGTCTATATGTATGTTAAATATTAAATTAACTTTTTCATGGACCCTCATGTTTTTTTCCTGCATTTTGTTACCACTATGGAAAGAAACTTTGGACTAAAAATAAAATTATTTGCTCACTTTTCTCATTGAAAGAGCAAAAGAGATGTTGGTTAATATAAGAGAAGTAAATCGACCCCAGTAGAGCGCCTTCATAGGTGTTTTCTTGTGTAGCATCTCAAATTCTTAGTAAACATATAATATAGTTAATGTCATATATATAATGTCTCTGTATTATTCTTTTAGTACTGATTAGTTTGTTAGTCAATGAAATCTGGAGAGTTAGATAATAAGATCATAAAAGGTAATATATTATGTATAAAATTTGTTTATGATCAGTTACACTTTTTATATTGTTAATAAAAATCGATATGCTTGAGTCTATTATCTGATTGTAGTAGAAGTACGTTCCTACTACCGACGTTTGTATAAAAACAAGAATGAACAAGGAAAATGCGAAGAATGTTGGTTTCACCTCCTAGACAATAATGTAGTATTCAACTTCTCTTTTCCTTTTTGGGTCAAATCTTCCGAGTATTACTATTGTATTAGACTAATTTGATGAAAATCATGGTGATAACTTTTTTTTCTTATGCATCAAGCTTTTTCAACAAAGAAAATCATTTCAAACTGGGAATTAATTTTTTTTTGGTATTTATATGCGAATAGCCCAACATGATTTGTTCACCATTGACTCATTAAAAATGATATATAATATGCTTTTCTAACTTTTTTTTTCCTTTGCTTTCACATTCACCGTGCAAAAAATATCCCTCTCAAGTTGGAGAATAAAGCTAAGGCGTATAATCTTCCATATTATGTTTAAAGAAACAACCAAATACTACTTTTAAGCTTTACTTATTTTGAAGTATAATTGGACCCACCGCTTTATGTTATGCAAATAGCCAAGTTTCTAGAGTTGTGAATCAAGTTATTTCATTCCTTCCAATCTCAAAAGAATGAAACAAGAGAAAGGTTGACATTATTATCTCCTTTTAGATTTTGTAAAGTTACAGCAAGAAAGCTAATTTTATTTCCTATCACATAACTAGGTGAAAACAATAAAGATACACTCAAAAGTATATTAAAAAAAAAGCGGAAGTGATACTATTACAATACATAAAAAATATTTGAAACTACAATTAAAATAATTTTACTGAAAAACTATCGAAATTCACTGGAGAGTATATATGATCACTAGCTAGTAATCAATCTACCACTAGTGCGCCACATCATTTTGTAAGGTACATGTCAAAATTTAACAAAAATTAACTGGCATATATAATAACAAGTGGAAGAAAATAGAAACCAAAGTTAAAAGAGAAGAATTGGAACTACACTCCAACAAATAACTTATCAAATATAACTAAAAAGTATCTGCATTTATATTACATACTGCTCTCAGTGATGTATTTGTTAAACTTCTTGATCACTAATACCAGTTTAGTTATGAAAAAAATTGAAACAAAACTTTGATCAGCTTCTTTTGGAGTAATCCCTGTTATATACATTTTTTTCGTTTCGCTAAAATCCACTAGTCGTTTTCTCTTCCACAAGAGTATATTTATAGGGTAAAAAGATGGGGCTGAGGAATTGGCGAAGAATGAGATGTAGCATGAAGGTGTTGTAGTTGTCTCATTAAACAACAACAGGCACATAGAGAGAGGTGTGATGTACATTGTTCATGAAGGGGGCCCATATCTTTATATTGGTTGAATGTGTATCATGTAACGTCAAATTCTATATGTCTATATATTGTTATTATGATTAATAAATAAAGTTAGAATATTATGAGGGTGAAAGAGCACACAACACCAAAGAATGTACTGTGACACCCACCAACGTCTCGTAACTATAATTCATATATTGTACTTACCACACCGACTAGGTTCCAAACCATACCGGGTTTAACATTTATTCTTGTCTCTTTGATATTTCTTTCGACCTCTTGTCTTTGAATTATTAATTTTAAATATATTTTCTTGTTAGACATCGACTGATGAATGTCTACTATGACGGTAATGGTAGATAAAGAAATATTGAAAGTTTATTAAAAATGAACAAACTCTATATAATAAACCCCATCACGTACCTATGATCTATGGGTATGTTGATATGGATTTTTCTAAGTAGGTGTGTAAATCTAAATGAGTTTTTTGCGCAAGACATTAGAAAAAGGCACTAAATACAAAAATTGACATAGCTCTAGGACTAACTCAAATTCCAAAGTCAGCATAAACGGATCAAAAAGCTTAATTAATTGATGTAGGTTTAAGGTTGAGAGAGAGAGAGAAAGGAAGAGAGAGGAAGGAAGAAAAGGAGCAATTCAATGAAAAGGACTAATAAATGCGAAGAGACAGAAGGGCACAGAACTATTCTGCCCATTGCAGAAAAGATAGCTTGATGTGAGAGGTGAGGAAATCATTTTGTAATCGATTGCTTTATGATTGCTCCTTTCTTTTTCAATTTTATTTAATTTTCCTTTTCAATAGGGAGGAGAGAGCATTTAGTAACAAGTGAAAAAGTTATCAGTGAATTGGAATTTGGGTTTCTATAAAGCTGATAAAAAGTATATATTCAATTAACAAAGTGCTTTTTCCCAAAGACTCATTTTTTTACCCCCCTCTGTGTTCTCACTTATATAAATATATTATTTTCTGACAAACTAAAACAAATTTAAAAGGTAAAGTCGAGGGAAGAAAAAAGCAAAAGTTAAAAAAGCTGCACGATGATGAAGTAATAATGACTAAATGATGGAATGCATGCATGCATTTCATTGTCCTATGTACACAACACATACCACATTAACTTTTTACTAACTTTTGCTGACTCGATTATTCCAACCCTTCAACCATTTACTCCTTTTTAACCTCACGAATTTACTCCACATAACTTCTCCCAAACTATGCGATATGTAAAATCCCAAACTAGATGCGCGTATATATATGACACACATAAAAAGATGCATGCATGTACATCTTAACATGTTATGTTTTTTAATCTCTGTAAATTTTTATTTTTTATTTTCGAATAATTTCAGTGTTAAAATAAAATCTGTGTCTAGCACCATTAAGCAGTTCGCCGATACTAATGCGGAACTACAATGAATGAGATCTTAGAGCAACCCTATTGGCGAGTTGTCAACCATTGGATTTTAGCCCCTCAAAAAAAAAGTTTTTGTCGGACAACGCATTCAAAAGTAGCACAATACTAATCAATTTATACAATACTAATCTTAAAGCTTAAATGGACCCAATAGATTGTGTAAAATGTATTAGAATCTGTTGCAAGTTAAGTTCCGCGCGAGCCCAACAATACTAACATTTTCTACCATGGGCCATTTTTCCAAGTGTTTATAATTGTTGTTCTAATGGGCCACCTTTATGGATAACAGTTCCACATTGGTTAAATGGTTCCAACTTCGAACTTTCAAACCATTCTATATATATTTTTTTTTGTTTGGGAGATCATGGGCAACCTTGACGGTTAAGTTCGTTGCTTCAAACTCTCTGCCTTTTTCGGTACACATCGTTTTATCTCTGATTGAGAATGCGAAAACGTATGACTTGATTTTATCGCTTCATTCGAACTCTCTCTTTTTTTTTTCTTCCTGTAAATGTCATTAGTTGATTGTTTAATTTTGATTTTGATTTATTTTTTTATTTTTATTTTTTGAGATGAACATGCTAATGTAAAGTGGTTACAAAAGAAATATTTGTGTTGACAAAAGAAATACGTGTAGGAAACATGAGGGATGCGTTGACAGATGGCCAACGTCATTGCATGTGGATAATAAAATAAAACGTCACGTGGGAATAGAAGAGTCATGCAGAAAATCTGATATAGGTAGGTATGAAATTGAAGAGTTATTATTATTATTATCTCTCTCTTATTTTTAGTATCTCTTGTACCTTACTCCCTCCGTTTCATAATATAAGATGTTCTAGAGAAAATTGATGTTTCAAAATATAAGATGTTTTGATATTTTTAAGGTACTTTAACTTTATAGAAAACCGGTTGATCAATAGTATTTTAGTTTATTATTTATGATTGATTAATTTGTTTTAAATTTATACTATTAATGATGTTATCTTTTAAAAAGTTAAGTTTCTTAATTCTTGTGCTTTGGATAAAACATCTTATATTGTGGAACGGAGGGAGTATCTCGTTAGAGAATGAAAACAGTACCTAACCCCTTTTTTCTTTATTTGTATTACCAAGATTCAATATTTTTATTGGCAATAGCGACTCAACGAGAGAGACAAAAAAGAAATGGCTAAGAAGTTGCTTTTCCTTATTGTACTGACTATCTTGAGTCAAAATCCAAATTGTGGCTCTATTGTCAAGTTTCTTCCTGGTTTTGAAGGTCCTCTTCCTTTCGAGCTTGAGACCGGGTTTGTGTCTTATTTTCATGTACTCTTGTGTTAAAAGAGTGAGACCGAAACCATATAGTTAGATCTACTGTTGTGTGACTGATCAGGTATATTGGACTTGGTGAAGGAGAGCAAGTGCAATTGTTTTACTACTTCATCAAATCTGAGAAGAGTCCAAAAGAAGATCCTCTTCTTATTTGGTTAACTGGAGGACCTGGCTGCTCTTCTATCACTGGTCTTCTTTTTGAGAATGGTAAAAATCTAAAATTCTCTATCCAATGATCTAAAGGAAGTCAAATGTTGTTTGACTTGACATCAAAAGTTAAAACTAAACAGGGCCTGTGACATTTAAAGTTGATGAGGGTTACAATGGAGGTACACCCACCTTGCTTTCTACTACATATTCATGGACAAAGGTACACACTAACCCAAAAAAAAATGTTATGTAGCTCATTCGTGACATTTGATTATAGTGGATCATTGTTTGTAGGTTGCGAACATAATATTCTTGGACCAGCCTGTTGGGAGTGGCTTCTCCTATGCAACAACTCAACTTTTTGATACACCTAGTGACTCGGAGGAAGCTAAGCGGATCTATGAATTTATTCGCAAGGTAAAAAAAAAAAAGGAAGACTCACTTAAGTATCTGATAATACCACACTAGGCGCTGAGCTAAGCTCAATAAATAGATCCCCACCCAAAAGGTAGTTTATGAGTTCTGACTTGTGTCTGAGTGAGTGAGTTTATATGATTTTATAAAGGCACTAGTTAATTAGTCTCATTCTTAATCAATGTTGTAACAACATTCTGTTGAAGCATTCATATTCTTATTTTTTTTTTATCTGAATAAAACTTTATTATTTAGAGTGTGTTGTTGTTGTGTAGTGGTTAAGCAAGCATAGGGAGTTTATCTCGAATCCTTTTTATGTGAGTGGAGATTCGTATTCTGGTAAGATTATTCCGGCCACCGTTCAAGAAATCTCCAAAGGTATGTGTGTGCTCTTCATCTTTTGTTTCTCTCTTTAGATGTTTCATTTTTATAACAAATTCTACATGATGGTACTAACGCCAATGCAGGGAATAATCTTGGGTTTAATCCTCAAATAAATCTTCAGGTTGTACTTGACTGCTTCTTATGTTATATATATATATATAACTTCTCCAACAAACATTGATAATTTTATTTTCTCTCAACAAATAGGGTTATGTGCTAGGAAACCCTGTAACAGATACTGAATTTGAACATAACCAACGTATTCCATTCGCACATGGGATGGCACTAATCTCTGATGAACTCTACGAGGTATCACCACTTAATATATCACATGAATGGAGTTAGATAACAAGAACCAATACAAAACTCTTTTGTTTGCAGTCACTGAAAAGAAGTTGTCGAGGAAATTATGATAATATAGATCCACATAACACAGAATGTTTGAAACATTTTAACGAATTCTTAAAGGTATACACTACTTATATACATAGTTTTTTGTATCCCTGAAGTATATAATTTTATTTTTTGGTTATACATTTGCAGTGTATTTCTAGAATTAACTTTGGTAATATTCTAATACCACGGTGTGATCCAGCCTTGTCCCCATACATTCTCCTTCCAAACACTTCGGCTCCGTCTACTGATGATGACTGCTACGTTAGTAATCCATGCATCTTCGTCTTTATATTTGTATATGCTATGCTTCTATCATATATAATATTGGAAAAGTAATGAACTTGTAAAACCATTGATAGAAATTAATATGTAACACAAGAAATGTTATTGCACCCACTTGTAGGAATACACAGATTTACTATCTTCCCTCTGGGCCAATGACGAGAGCGTAAAGGAAGCACTTCATGTGGTAAAGGTAGGTATTGACGAGTTTCAATTTATGTAATGCTAAAGAAACAATGTCGAATGAAAACATTTGAATATGGTTCCAGGGAAGTATAGACAAATGGGTACGGTGTTCATCAGGCAAGCCATACGATTCCGACATCAAAAGCAGCGTACCATACCATATGAATAATAGCATCAAAGGATACAGATCTCTCATATTCAGGTTAGATATTGGTTTTGAACTTTGTAACATTTGTATACAAAGCTTCAAGAGTTTATAGGAAACTCTTATGGTTCTTTTGTTTTGGTTGTATGTAGTGGTGATCATGACTTATTGGCGCCTTTCATTTCAACGCAAGCTTGGATAAGATCTCTTAATTATTCCATAGTTGATAAGTGGAGGCCATGGATGATACACAATCAAGTTGCTGGATACACTCAGACTTATGCTAATAAGATGACATATGCTACTGTTAAAGCAAGTTTTTTTTTTCTTTCTCTTTTGTTCTTAGTATGAATCTTTTCAAAAAATTTGATTTTTGATTTAACAGGGAGGTGGACATACACCAGAATATAAACCAAAGGAAAGTTTTATCATGTTTCAGAGGTGGATTAGTGGCCAACCTCTATAAAATCTAATATTCTGTTAACCATAAATAAATCTCTAGATATAAGCTTCAAAATTCATTCATTGTATTATTTACTTTGATGTCTCTAAGTCTGAAAACCAACGAATGATGAGTAGTAGTAAGTAGACTAGTAGTAGTACAAGAACTGAATCATCACAACTGTGTAAATGTATGAATCGAAACCAGAGATTCATATACTCTTCTCTAATTCTACATCGGCTAAGAAACAATACAACATCTAATTAAAGCATTTCAATATATCCTCAATGCTTCCAACAAAACACAAATGCTAAAGGAAACAGTGTTTGAGAATCTTGACATAGTTTTACAGCTCTCCTCTAACTTGTGTGTTATCCTGTGAAGATAATGAGTTTTTTTGGTGATTCAGAAATGGATCCAAGTAGAGATGACAAAGAAAACCAACCTTGCTAGTCTGTTGTTTTGTTGGTGGTCTCAGACAATTGATGTGTCCTGCAGTCAAAAGTTTTATCGATGAATAGAAGCTACTATATAATATATACAGCTTCATGATTATGATATATGAGAATTTGACATTGTAGAGAAACAAAACTGCTGAAAATCTGGAGAGATTACCATGGTGATGAGGATTGGCTGATGCCAAGGCCATTGCAAGTGAGTATCATTCCCTTAAATCTAGCAAGATATTCCTGTACAAAGAAAGCATATATCAACAAACTAAGAAAATGTAGAGAAAATATTTGTGAAATCTCAAGAGAATATGTTACACACCCGTAAAGTATACTTGTGGATCTCATAGATACCGGTTAAATCATATTCAAAACGTGCAGCAGGGTCCATCAACACTGCCAAAGAGAAAGAAGAAGCCATGTAACTTTAGCAAATCAATTGATTCAATACACTACAAGAAAGAGAGAGAGAGAGATCACATTGTTCACTATCATAATATCAAGTAACCTTGGACCAAAAAAAAACAAATGCTTGCAATAACTTAGAGAAACAGAGAGCTGAGGATTGCAACTACATAAGAGCTGTGTCAATTCTTAAACACAAGTATAAAAGTCAAGGAGCGAATATGCAGAAAGACTAACCGTTATAAGCATCATTTATCTCTATAAATTTCTCTGTAGCTGAACTATCTCCTTTGTGCTTATCAGGATGCCATTTCTGTAAAATGGAACCACAAATAAAACACTCTCAACCAAAGAGAAAAACAAAAAAAAAGAATCTTTCTTTTAATCTAGAAACATAAAACACAATCTAAAAGCATCAACAACAACAACGTTTTAACAGATATTTATGAGGTCACTAACCAAAGCAAGCTTCCGATAATTGACTCTGATCAGTTCCTCAGTTGCGTCGTAATCAACTTCCAGAATCTTATAGTAATCCTTCAACACAAAAAGTCACAATTTCCATATCAAATGGAAGAATAATACATAATCATTTTCCCAGATTTAGAAGCAGGCATAATAAAAAAAAGTGTACAACTTTTACAAATAAGAATCCAAAAATAAGACCAATGATGATCCTTAAATCTAAAGAACTATACTCATAGCTCTTCATGTTCCCATTAACATCAAAAGCAGACTATTTAAACCAGATATCTAAGAGACCAACGTAATCTCCTTACCTTGGGGGAAGGAGACTTATCATTGTCTTCCATTAGATACAGAGAAGAACAGAGGAGGAATCTCCTCGCACCTCATCAAACAGAGACACCCAAAACCTTAACAAGTGAAAAGGAGATTGAAAGTGTTTTCCTTTATCCGTTTCAACAAAAATAAAAAACGAAACTTTTTCTGATAAAATGGGAAAAGCTCAATCGAATCCTGTGGTTTGCTTTGTGTTGGGAATTGGAGGAATGGAGAAAGGTTTTGGATTCTTAAAAAAAAAAAAAGTTTTCGAATCCTTTTTTGGATATTTTAGGATTTGTGACGAGGCCACCGGCCAATGTCTATCTATCTCTCTTTTCGTTTTGTTTCAGACACACATCTTATCCCATATCCACTTTGTTTTGTATAAATACAATAACTTTTTTCTTGAAACTATAAATACAAAAACTTGTTTAAAGATGCAACTCAATTGCCTGAATGGTGAGTTCAACTCTGTCTAAATGCTTAGTTGAGTTTATCAGAATTTAATTAAACCAAATTCGAATTCACCAAACAAAAAACTAATATATTTCATTTTGCAAGAGTCCTACACAGAAGCAACAAGTGAAGCACTAACACTAAACTGTATGTAACTGTTTTCAACTCTGGTTATAAATGAAATAAACAGAGACGAAGTAAAAGTGTCTTGTTTCTTTCAAGTAGTAGCTTCAACTTCCGGGTCAGTTTCCACTGGTACATCGGTAGAAGAAGTGTTCTTTTCTCGACCTCTTAACCGTGAGGAGACATTGTCAATTGCTGAATTAAGTTGTTCGATTTTCTTGTTCAAGGTCTCTCTTGTTTTCTCCAAACCTTCATCGTAGTATGTTGGTTGTTGTGGCTTCTTGAAACCATACTCATCTTCTTCACTCATTATCGATCTTCTGATCTGAAGAAGAAAAAAAAACAAACCTTTTAGCTACATTTTTTGCATGATAGTGATATAAACCAACAAGAAATTAAAACAAACACCCATGAGAACAAAACCCCAATCAACTCATCATTTGCAAAATTTGTGTTCATACACTAACACTATTTTGATTAGTAACATAATCCACATGAGCAATGTATATATACTATGTCTGTTATCATCCCATCAAATTTCAAGACAGAGTGACATCAAAAGAAATGACCTGTGGAGCAAAGATATACGCAGCAGCGCCAAACACAGCACCTCCTAGAAGAAAGCCAGCTATGAAATCAGCAGCACCACCACTTCCTCTCCTACTCCCCTCTCTGCATATCATTATAAGAACTAAGTTTCAACAAGACATTTATTCAAACAAGAGAGAACTATACTTGCCCATACCGTGCAGAAACTGAAAACTTGTGACTCCGGTTCGATTTCTTCTGAACAGTCAATACAGAAGTCTTATAAATGGAACTGAGCTTTGTGGTGGACAATCCATTTGCTTTCACATGTTGAGATTGAGACAGACCACCTGTGCCACCAGATTCAAGAACAACAAATTGCAATGTTTATATAGAAGGATATGGATCTCTCAAAATTCTTCTTACAGATCAAAACGCAACTTAAGAGTTTTAAGTTGTTCTGATCTTCCCTCGCAAACATGAAATACTTAGTAAAGTGAAGAAGGATTCAATTACCTGAGAGAGAAAAATGAGCAACACATAACGCCATTGGATTTGTAAAACCAAGGGATCTGATGATGAACACTGGGAAGACACATTTTGTCTGGATATCTTATACTACAGCTGAAACTACTAAAGTACCCTTCTACTGCGTTATGAAAACTCAAAACCAGTAAACAAGTAGAATATAGAGAGGGATTCAAAAGTCTTTTGTTATTCTATAGATTTCAACAAGTAATTTAGAAAAACATTTGGTATCTCTCTTTCCCATCCCCACTTTTATATACAAACCTGTGATTTTATCTCGTTGGAGTCTTCTTCACCAACCAAAAAGAAAAACTAAGGACACACTCATAATAAAATAAACTTAACGATAACCTTGTTATCTGGGAAGATCTCTGAACAGAAAAAACGGAGTATTCACATTCTTCTTCTCCTCTCCGGGAAACGAGAGTGATAACGACAGGGAAGCAGAGTCATCATCATCATCTTCTTTCTCTTTTGCTTTATTCACACTGTGACTACTTTGTTCCCCAGAGTTGTTTTTACCGGCTAAGAAAGGCAGTAGTCTTGTAGTGTCTTCTTGAGTTGTTTCTTCACCTCCAAGTGGCAGCTCGAGATCCGGGACTGTGCCAACTAACCGTCTATTGTTGTCGTCGTTGTCATTGTTATTGCCAACTGGAATGAGATCATCGGCTAATTCAATGTCTTCTCCTTCCATATTCAAGTCCAAAGGGAACACTACTTTGGGACTCTTCTTCATCATCCCGCCGGAATCATTACCAATTGTATCACGTGAAACGCTGCTGCTGATTTCGTTTTCTGTCTTCAGCTTCTTATGGGGAGATCCTTCGCATGAAGCTTCATTACCGAGCTCCATTTCCTGGTTCACTGTGGCGGGTTTTGTCAGTTCCCAAATTTGACGCTTCCGGTGACTAGCCTGACTACTGTTAAGATCTTTCTCTAGAGGAATGACTTGGCCAGGGGGAGGAATTTCTGAGCCGGTGACAGTCAAAAGCAGATCCTTTCTACCACCTACTTCTTGCTCTTCAATTTGCTGAACCTTCTTCACTAGACTATCTCCGGTTTTTGATCCATTAGCTTGACAAGGAATATGATTCACACCTGGTTCGTCCTCTTTACTAGCAGAGTCCTCCTACATTAAGGAACTCTATGAAGTTAAGAGATGAAAATGTCCTACTACGAGTTCAGAGAGATGGAGACTAAGCATTTACGATTTACACAAGGACTAAGAACAACCCACCTTTGCGATCAATGATCGCTCAACAGAGGATTCTCTGTCACTTGGATTCTCATGGCTAAACACATCCGTCCTATTTTGAGTTTCATGTATCTTGTGTGGGCTCTCACGTAGAGAAGACGCTTTCTCCAAATGCTTGGAAGGAGAACTCGTATGGCGCAAGTCACTGGGGTCTTGGTCACGCCTCAAAACATCTGAACCAGGCAAAGATATGTTCTTTTCTGGGATTGAACAAATCTTTTTTCTTCCTCGGAATACACCCCAAAGGAAATATAACATGTTCCAACCTGCAATTAATAAATCTATAAGCTGTACTACTTTCACACAAAATAAACTGACTTTGCATTCCGAACAGATTATTTAAATCATGGGTGCTACTTCGGTAAGCATTCTTACGCTGGCAATTCAGAGGAAGCTGGTTGGATGCAAAAATCAAAAGCTCAACATTATCGAGGTTTCCTTTCAGAGCTAAATCTTTCTTGATCATGTTATCTACGAGGGGCTTATAGTTCCTCTCATAACTGTATTACAGCAGCAACGTCAGGAGAACAATATTACAGTCAAACAATTAGACCAAGAAACACACAATAAAATCGAGGGAAAAATAAATACAATCATGAATGAAACCTACCTCTCAACATCCTTTGCAAAGAAGAACAGAGCTATATGGTCTTCCTTAGTACCTACGTCTTGAAATTGTGCAGGCCATGTACTTAGCCGAGGTACTTCAGTCAAACTAAACTTTTCTGGAAATTTATTCACCACTTCAGCAACCTTGGGTGATGCTAAGGTTGATAGATGTGCTTGCATTCCGCTATGCATAGCTAACTGATTTATAGCTTTACGCACCTCCAAGTTTCCTCTGGAAAAATGATGTAAAAACTTACGGTTCAATATGCATTACGTGGATATAAGAGTTATAGCTCAATGGAAGAGTCAAAGAGATATTCTCAAAAGAAAACTGGAGAAAGAAAACTGGAGAAAGAAAACTTACTGCCATATAGACTCATGGTCTGGAATCGCTAAGCTTGTCAACAGAGTAGGTGCGGATACTAATGGCCAATCTCTCATGACAGACTTCAAAGATGGAATATTAACTTCAGGCTTCATATCAAGTTCCACAGATCGTGGAGGCATCATCGCATCAACACCAGAGGGTACAAGCTGCTTTTCATTTGTAACAATTGTCTGATTGTACGGGTCAGGATTCGTATTGATCTTTGGAGTTGACTGATTTCGTAAAGCCTTATCAGAACTAGGATGCACCTTTGACGCTAAGGACGTATCACATTGCTCCAATAATCTATTCTTGCCAAAGTTGGGCTTTTTACGAAGAGCAGCATCTACTGCTGCTCGTAACCTGTTACCCTTATTTATATCTTCCCGAACATTTTTAGTGGTCGAGAGATCATTATCGGAAACGCTTGAGGTTTCGTTAGATTCTGCAGTCTGGCCTCCTTTTTGAGATGATGGTAAGCCTTTTGCATCAGATAACAAGCTAGACCTTTGGCGCTTACCAGAGGCTTCTTTGCTTTTCTTCCCTACCTCTCTTAGTTCCCTGGAACGCGGTAATCTATCCTGCGAGGCTACATTACCGTTGCTTGGCACCACCTCACCCGAGCAGGCAGTGGATGGCAGTTCATCCTTACAGTCAGCTTGACTTGAACTTTGCTCGCGTGAAATATCACTTCCTGAAAAAGAGACCATATACTAAAACGATTAACAACAAATACAAACAAAATACTTCCAAATATAACGTAACAGAAGTACCAATATATTGACAAAATGATAGGAATCATACCAGAAGTAACAGAGTTTTCAAGACGGTTTCGGTTTAGATTGCTAACTTGCTTCGTCAAGTTCCCTCGTTTACCATCAGACTGCAAACCCTTCAGATCACGGGGACTGTTAGCATATAAAGCACCCGAACTGCTGCGTGGAGTAAGCTTCTGATCGGTGGAGGCTGCGGGAGCATTAGCTTCTGTACTACGATCTTTCAACTGCTTTGGGCTTTTGCCATCTTGTGATTGAAAAACTTTTGACGCAAGCATTTTTGCTTGTGAGTCGTTTCCACTAGAATTCCCAGTGTCTGTTCTACTTAACATTGATTTGCTTACATTTCCAAAAACCCCCTCCTTTATTTCAAGAGAAGTATCTTTTCTAATCTTCTTTCGTGGGAGAATAACATCATCCATAAGTTGCACTTTTGGTTTCGAGCTCGAACTATTGAAGGAACTAGATTTCAAAAATCCACCTGGACAAACAAAGAAGTAATGTTCTATCACCAGAACTATGACAAATAGACAAGGCAGAGTTGCGTTTAAGGAGAGCACATGCAGCCTACCTTTTGGAGGATGAAGATGTGAACCAGTAGAGCGTGCACCTTCTATTTTATCAGTGAAGGATGATTGATGATTTAGCTTTCCCCTTGGACTGTCTACGCCCTTTAATGATGTTTCCCGAGATAAAGCACCTATTCTGGGGAGAGTAGATTTCTTGGGTGACCCTGTTGAATCTTCAACCGCCTGTCTTTTAGCTTCTGGAGCTGCCTCAATCTTATCCGCATGCCTTTTGCCTGAGCTCTGTGGACTGAGGATTACCTCAGTTTCTCGTTTTCTCTTAGTTTCTGCATGTTTCAACTTCAAGTTCGTTAGAACTGAAACAGAAAATGTGAATCTAAATTTTATTTGCTAATTCAATACGCTATTTCTGTTCCACATATAGCATGTTTGGTTACATATTCAGCTTTACCTTGCTTCTGTTTTTCAGCGTCCTCGGCAAACTGACATTCTTCACACAGCCAATCACCCGCAGGAACTGCATTGAGCCTTTCCCGCATGCAATAGCTGAGTAAAAATATACTATTATTAGCACAGAAAATAGAGCTACCTTTTATTGATGGAACGCATGACAATCAGTATCGATAACTAATGTCTAACTAAAATCAAATCAAATTATACTACAGACAATGCGACACATCCTGAATCCAATTTTCCATTAGAAATGTTTTCTTTCATAGGAATAGAAAGCAGGCTTACGTGTGTTCTGCACCATCACTGCATCCGGTGCAGATAGCAAGTAGATCTTCACGACCCGCATCTCCACAGATATCACAAACTTTCACCTATTCAACAAAAGAAAAGAAAAGGCTCAGATAAAAAATGGCAACCAGAAATTAAGGTATTACAGAAAAAAAACGAAGTAGGTGTATAATTTCCAATATGAGACAAAAACGCAATACTTACATCATGTAAGACCATTTCAGAATCGCTCTCGCTCTCAGACATAGCTGATGAGACCGACTCATCTGATTTATTGAAGGAATTGCTTTTACTTGACTTCACATCCTTCCCGTTCTGGCCAGAAGGTGTGGATCCTTCAACTGAAGGTTCCTCTTTGTCTGTGTCACCCTGTGATCCTAGTTTTTCACATTCTGACAATATCTCATCTTCCTGGCCCTCTAAACGGGTAGAGGTCACATTAGCTGATGCAGACACTTTATGTTTCATCCTGCTCCTAGAAAAAGATGTCTCTGACTTCATAACGACAGCTCCGGCATCATCGGATATCCCAGAACGTCTGATTGTTTCCCTACTCTCCGCATTCTCAGAGAGAGCATCATGACTGAAACTAACAAGGTTGCTTGCTTCACTAACAGTGTTATTTGAACTGTTGCGAGAATTAACCACTAAAGAAGGCAAAGGACGGTCCTCGTTTACAGAACACTGGCTGGCAGCTACTCCGTGGCCGTTTTCATCTGATGACTCGTCTAAATTTGATCCAATGTTACGATGCGTGCATGATGAACAAGGAGCAGAACAAACATTACATGTTCCAGAGTCCACCTTCGAAAAACCTCTCTGATTCATTGACCGCTTACCAACTCTTCTATCAGCCTGCACATGATATAACAACAGTTAATAAAGCAAAACAATCCTGTATCAATCAATTGCCAAGGACAACCTGCCTCATTCTCAAATCTTCCAAACTACTTAAACAAAACAAAACAAAAAGACAGATTATTCATCAACCACACCAAAAAACTCATGATTTCAAACAAGTTGAAGGAGCAAACGCATGATTTAACTGGTCCATATAATAGCAATAGCAATAGCAATATATAAAGCTGTTATATTAGCTACCAAGTGGATAACAATACCAAGACAAATACTCAGAAACAACACCAACTCTAGACGCAAAACATAGATTACTATTCTCCATCAAAAAGATGTCATCATCACTGCATATTCATATAACTTCATGATCTAAGCCTTACATACGCCACTTCATCACTCCTTCTCATCCAGGAAACAGACAAAGACAATACAACAAAACGAAAAAAAAAAAAGAAAAGGGGTTTCAGCTAATCTCACCATCTGCAATAAAATCAATTTTGCCTGGCTTGCAGACCTCTTCAAACTGTTACAAATGAACAAATAAATTTCAATCTTAAACCAAATATGCGATACTGATGCAAAAAATCATCAAACCCAGAAAAAAAAAAATCGAATTAAATAATCAAATTCACAGAGAATCGTAACCCATAAAATACGGAATCTTACAAATAATCTAACAAATTTCTAATTAAACAAAAAAAAAAAAAAATCAACAAAAACATTTGCATGATTCACGTCTCAAGATCACCTTCTCTTTCTAGAATTCGATTTTCCCCAATCTGGAACCAAAACGAAAACCCTAATTTTCCCTCTCCAATTCTTACAAACCCTAATTTCTCGATTCGATCTCACACACACAACAATCTATCTATCCCCCTGAGTGTTTCTAAAGATTCTGAGTGATGGCTCCGTCTCGGTTCTCGCCTTTCGTTGTGATTATACAAAACAACACGAGCCAGAGATGAGAACTGTATATTATTTATATATATATACAACTCAGGATCTATACTTGGATACAAATTTAATACAGTTGTATTTCTACATTACATTAAATATCTTGACTTATATTTTTGTACATTAATTAAATATTTTGACTAATAGTGTTTTGGTTGTTATAGATTAATCACAAAAGGTTAAAGAGGATTTAAACGTGGTCACTGGTTTGTTATATGTAGTAAGGATATAATTACAGTAGATTAGTTACCTTCTATTCTACTCTGATTCATCCTCTTATTAGGACTCTTTTTTTTTGGTTAGGTATGAATCTCTTAAGTCCTCGTATGACTTTTTTATTTTTAACGTAAAGAAGGAAGGAATATATTTCTTTGTTCTTTTTGAGTTATTAACTTTCTTAATATGTATTTTTAGGTCAACTTGCCTTTAATTTAAAACACTTTTAACAAACTAAACAATTTTTTTTAACACTGGATAATTATACATTACAACTATAAGAGATATTTCATAGACGATACCACAGCCAATAATTCTATCTGCTTTACGCAGATTCACATTTGACTGCATTACCCTTCTTTATGAGATCCATTCTTAACAGCCTTGCGATCTCTTGGAAGATTTTTTTTTCCAGTTTGCATTATTTGCCATTCACTTTCTCCGGAGATTAAAACCTTCTTACACTAGTAGAAAAATGTGATATAGTCACGTTTTAGTCACATTGTACCGTGGCTTATTTTGAATTAGTCACAAGATAGTCACAAAAGATCACGAAACACACCAACGTGACAAATAGTGACTTTCCATGGCTAAAAAAGACACGTTTTGGTCACAAAAATTTTCGTGACTACCAATAGTCATGATTTGTCACGACAAAATGCGTGGATAAAATTCACATTTACAAAACTGTGAAAAAACGTGGTTTTTAGCCACGATTTAGACACATATATTTCATGACTCTTTCAAACCCTAAACACTACTTATAAATTCTAACCCTAAACACAAATCATATAAAAATATTTTAACATTTTCAAATTTAAAAATCAAAACTTAAAATTTAAACCTCAAACACCATAATTCAAACCTAAACTCTATACCCAAAATCATAAAACTAAACACCACATCTAATACTTTCAAACTTAAACAGTAAATATTAAAGAGATTATAACTAAAATAATCTTTATGTTTTAACACTTAACTAAAATAATATAGTCACTATAATATACATATAGGTAATATTCACAATTCACCAAAACTATAAAATTTAAAATCTCTTTGTGAAACTTTAACATCAAACCATTAAACTTAAACTTCAAACCATTACTTTCAAAGCTTACCTTAAACCTCACACTCTAAATCTTATATCATAAACACTAGACTCAATCACTATTTTCAAAATCCAAACTATAACTCATAAATATAACTTCTAAACATTAAATATAAAAAGTTATCAAAACAAATTATAATCAATATCTATTATCCTCATAAGCTTAACCCTAAAACTATCCCCTAAACCCTATTTTCTAAACTCAGCTTTGAAAATACTAACTTAAGGCTTTGTACTATTTTCAGAAAACTAACCATACATTCTAACTATTTTTATTTTTAAAGCTTAACCTCATACTTGAATCAAAACCATAAATTTTATACCCAAACATAAATTATAAAATTTAACTACTTTTAATTAACAAAATTAATTATAAAACTAGCATATAATCAAAACATCAATTAGAGTATCTACCTTACAAATTAACAAAAGTATTTTAAAAAAATTTAAAAGTAAAAATCTCATCGGGGGATGCCCAGATAATCGCTGACCATTGATTAAACTGGAGTCAATGGCCCAGATGCTCTTTCTTTGCAATCCTCGTCTCTCCTCCTCAGTGGTCAATAATTAAACACAAGGATTGTCTTATATGGCCATTGATTAATTTTGAATCAACGGTCCAGATTTCTTTTTATCCTTTTCTCCTTTTTGGGTAAAATCATCATCTTCTTCTTCTTGCTTAACTCTTTCTTCACACTTTCTCTACTCATCTGCAATTCCTTCTTCTTTCTTTTCCTTAACATATCCTATCTATGTGAGGATTTGCATGTGAGGATTTCTGTAACAGAGAAACGAAAACAAAGACTTGCGTGAGTGAGCAGTGGCGGTGGTGTTCGAGCTCGCACTCACTCAGATTGCGTCAGCCGTGGAGGTGGTCGAGCCAGAGGAAGACGCCGACAAGAGTGAGGGATGCGACGTTGACAACTCCGGTTGCTCCAGATCTATGATTTTGTAAGAAGAGGAAGCTCCGCATCTCGCTTGCAACTTTCGACGGAGGTGACCTGCAACTACATATGGTCGGAGTTGGCCAACATAAATGGATGACGGCTGGTCGGTCGGATGGTGGGATGTGGCCTGCAACTTGCGGCGGCAGAAGAAGTTTTGTTAATTAGAAGATTTTGCTTTTTAGGTTTATGTTTAACTAGTATGTTTTATTTTTAATTAAATCTGGTTTTAAGTTTGTAAACCTAATTTAGTTTGTAAAATGGTCTAATTTGTAAACCAAATCTCAATCAATAAACCAGTTCAATTTATAAACTAATTCTAATACAAAGATATCAATTTATAAATTATTAAATGTTATTTAATATTATTTATAATAAATCTAAAATTCAAAATATAAATATAATTATAAAATTATATTTTCAAAACAGTACACGAAAATAGCCATTAATAAAATCAAACCATAACTAGTTAGTCACTAAAACTTTCGTGATAAATCGTGACTAAACCATACACGAAAACTTGTATGACAAATCGTGACTAAAATAGTCACGCTTTTCTCACGGAAAAAATTAGTCACGATCGTATAGATACGGTTTTTTTTCGTGACCTTTCGTGTGTATGTCAATGTATAGTCACGAAAAAATGACTGTAGACACAAAAATTTCCGTGTGTATATCACATTTTTCTACTAGTGAATTAGTATAGAAATTGCGTAGGATTTAAATCTTAGACCTGGTGTAGAAATCTTTAAACCTTAACGACTAGCTTATAGTGCTTCCCCCCAACTAAACAAATTTACATATCAATTTTGTTTGAAAAAAAAAGAGCTTAAAGCATGCATCACGTAGCCATTCCAAGCCTGAAAAAAACAGCTTAAAGCCATGACCATGAAATGTTATATGAAGCATTGATACACTTTCTCCCGGATTCACTTATAATTTCATTCCAGTAATCGGTAGTTTTAATATATAATAAATTATCAATGCTCTTGTGTTGTGTCAATCTGGTCAACTTAAAGCAAATCGGCTACAGGGATCAGTTCTAAGATCGTCTGAAAATCATTCTTTTAAAACTGGTTCATATAGAACTACAGATGTTGTATTACTTACTTGTTGCTTAAGACTTTGCATATGGCTTTCTTTCTCTATTTTTTTTGATGTCATGTTTATATGTATATGTTTTAGGCTTTACTTGGAGACCCGAGAGGGCAGTATCCAATCAGATCTACTCACAAGATCCTCCACTGTATGTTGCTGCAGCCAGAGAGGCACAGCTCTCTATTGCCTTCCATTCACGCAGCACGAACGATACGTCGATTTTGTGAGTATTTCTTTATTTTTCTATACGTTTTCATCCTCGCATCGTCTTTCTTAGAACAATGATGTGGTCTAGAGTCGAAAAGAGGCAAGAGAAGAAAGCAAAAGAAGTTGAGTTGCTTCTTTGATCTAAAGCTGTCTGATAATTAATTAAGATAGAGCAGGAACTGGAAACAAGATTATTAACTGGTGATAAGACTAATGTTCATCCTTTATTTATTTATTCTTTCGTTTTGCAGGAATACTTCAATCTTATGATGACAAACCGACTAATACATGTGGGTTTTTTTCTCATGTTTTAATTGCTTTTCTCATGCTCTAATACTAGACAAGTCCATTTCCGCTAAGAGCTTCAAAACTGAGTCTGTACGCGGTTTGTCAAGCCAACAAGACCTATTTATCAGTAATAAACATTTCTTGACTTATTGATAACATCGATGACAACTTGCCAAGTTACCTTTTACTAAATAGTAATTAATCACAAATTAACATGTGTTAAATAGATTCCTTACCGCTTATCTTATTTGAAAGATTCCTTTTGAAACATCTTTATAAGTCCCCCATGTGCAAGTATTGGCTTCCTATCAGTTTTCCTATCTCTCTCCCTTGTTGTTTTCTATTGAAAGCGTAAAATCACCCAAAAAAATGCGCATAATAAAACTGGTCATGACATGTCTTTGGTTCTTGCTGGTGTCTAGATTCACAAGCGCAAACGAGGCCAACATGAATTGCTTGAGGAGCATAAAGTCCCAAGTTGAAGATCCAAACGGATATTTATCGAGTTGGGTATTTCACAACGTGACTGAAGGTTCTATCTGCATGTTCAATGGTGTGAGTTGCTGGAATGATAAAGAGAATAGGGTTATGAGCATTGAGCTTCCTGGTTATGGTCTCAAAGGAGAATTCCCTCATGGGATTAACCAGTGTTATGGTTTGACAAATCTAAATCTTTCTGGTAACAACTTCATCGGAGTTTTACCATCTAATATAGCCTCTTTGGTTGCATTCCTTACAACTCTCGACCTCTCTTACAATCAATTCTCCGGTGAAATCCCAGCCGGTTTATCAAATATTACCTATCTGAACATTCTTATGCTTCAGGGTAACCAGTTCACTGGTCAGCTTCCTCCCGAGCTAGCTTCACTTCAGCGGCTCAGACAGTTCTCTGCGGCAGATAATCAACTCATCGGTCCTGTCCCGAAATTCGATGAAGCCATGGGAATTGGAGAGGATAGTTTTGCTAATAACACTGGTTTGTGTGGTCTGCCTATGGATCTTTGCATTGACCTGGAAGAAGAAATGATCCGGTTTGGGATGATTGGTGCGGCTTTATTTGCACCAGTAGGTGCGTTCTTAGGCTGGTTCTTCCTCAATGACAAGAAGGAGAAACGAGGAGAGTTAAGAAGACGAAGCTGAATTTTCTATATCTTGTACTCTTGTTTGTATATGAAGCCAGTTGAGACTGTTCCCTTCCTTGAAGTTTTATGTTTCAAGAATGTCGATGAACTTCAGTCTATAAGTCTTCAGCATATCCTAATTCTTCTTGGTTCACTTATGTTTTCATTACTTGGAAGTTTTGTAATAGATCATTGATTATTATATGTTGTTCCTGTTGTGGCATTCTGATCACAACTTAAAGCAAACCGGATACATGATCAGTTCTGAGCATCATTCTTTGTTAAACTGATTCATAGAACTACTGATGTTTCGTTACTTGTCGCTTCTTCTTGGTGCTTTAAGACTTTGCATATGGTTTTCTTTTGGTCTGATGTTTATATCTGCTTTAGGGTTTACTTGGAGATCCATTGAGTATTCCTTTACTTCTATACCTTTTTACTCTCACTATTAGTTTTTCTTTGACAGATTCCCGTTGGCACAAACAATGTATACACACATATAAAAACCGACCTCTTTCTTTGTTTCAGTGACAATGTTAGTGTTAGTTGATTATACAGGTACACGCTGGCGCAAGAGCATGCTGATGTTACTAACCTCCATATGACTGGTATCAATCTTGAATCTTCTTATATTTATAAGTCTCATACACAAGCTTGAAAATTCTTATACTAAAGTCGTCACTCAAGTATACCATGATTAACATTTTTTCCACAGTTAGAATATTCAAACCCACGGGACAAGCTGAAATTAACGTGTGTGAATGAATAATCTCATCAAGTCCCCTCCGTGGAACCCCTTTTACACGACAAGAGACGACTTGTGACTTTTAGAAAATCTTTATAATTCACCATGCTCAAGTGTTGGCTATACTATAACAATTTTCACTTCCTATTGTTCCTAAGACGTCTCCCTTGTAATCTTATATTAAAAAAATCCCACAACCACACCAAAAATGTCCTTAATAACCTAGTCGCAACCTGTCTATGGTTCTTTCTGGTCTCTAGCTTCACAGGCGCAAACGAGGGCAACGTAAATTGCCTGAAGAGCATAAAGTCCCAAGTTGAAGATCCAAATGAATATTTATCTAATTGGGTATTTGGCAACAACGAGACTGCAGGTTTTATCTGTAGGTTCACTGGTGTGACCTGCTGGCATGATTATGAGAATAGGGTTTTGAGCATTAAGCTTGGTGGTTATGGTCTCAAGGGAGAATTCCCTTTAGGGGTTAACCAATGTTCTGATTTGACAGGTCTATAGATCTTTCTAGGAACAACTTCTTTGGAGTCTTACCATCTAGTATAGCCTCTTTGGTTCCATCCATTTTTATTCTAGACCTCTCTCTTACAATCAATTCTCCGGTGAAATCCCAACCAGTTTACCAAATATTACCTTTCTGAACACTATTAGGCTTCAGCATAACCACTTCACAGGTCAACTTCCTCCCGAGCTAGCGTCACTTCGGCGGCTCTCCGCGTTCTCTGTGGCAGACAATCAACTGACCGGTCCTGTCCCAGAGTTCAACTTTTCGAGCTTTGGAGTGGAGAGTTTTGCTAATAACAAGGGTTTGTGTGGTCCACCTATGGATTATTGCACTGAACCGGAAGAAGATATGATCCGGTTTGGGAAGATGGGTGCAGCAATTGGTGCGGCTGTATTTGCACCAGTAAGTGTGTCCTTAGAGCAAGATTATCCCTTGATCCTTAAGTGGGATCCTTAATAATTATTTAATACTTTAAATGTATTTAAGTGGAGTTAAGAACTCTAATTAAGAAACTTCCATTTGGAGTGGTCCAATGGGAGTTTCTTAATTAGGAATTCTTAAAAAAAAAAAAAATTAACAAAATAATCTTCTCAATAACAGATTCTTCAAAAGGATACAATCTTTCACAAAATATTCTCTTAAACGAACAAAGAGTTAACTTCAACAAAAACTAAATAAAATCTGTCAAAAAAAAAAACAGAACAAGAAGATAAATTGTATTGAACAGCAAAGAGCACAAACCAAAACAACAAAACCAGGAAACAAAAGAATTGGTCTTCTAGTCATCTTCCTCACCCTCGTTCTCAGCAATGTTGAAGTACCTCAACTCATAGAGGTTACGGTCCTTGTTGACCGCAATCACTCTCAGCCAATCCTTCACGTTGTGCTTCTTCAAGTACTTCTTTGTCAAGTACTTCAAATACCTGCAAACACACAAGTAGTAAACAAAAGAGTTCAAAATTAACATTGCTTGAAAGCAAAAAGCAATAAAAAAACTTCGCAATAAGTTGTTTGGATCCCTGCATTCAATATCTATTAGCCTTCTATCATCCCAGATCAAAACCTATAAGAGTATGTTGGGAGTGTATGTACCTCTTGCAGAACTGGCCATCAGAAGTGACAGTGATCTTGTTCTTCTCACGAGTGGTTGTGACAAAATCACCAAGTGCACCAGCTATACCACCGACTTTGATCCTCTACTGAAGGAACTTCTCGAGGGAAACAATCTCCATGATCTTGTCATCGACAGGCTTCGAGCAATCAATGGAGAAGGACAATTTTAAAAGTGATTAGAAGGAATAAAGAAAGACTATCCTTGTAGTACAGTGACGAAATATCCTAATCTCCAAAAAATTGCTGAACCCTGGACAATTCTGAATTCCCAGGGACAAATATTCTTCAAACGAACGCAACACGAAATAAAGAAGGAACACACACACATAAAGAGCTTAAAGAAAAGATAGATTACACTCCAAGCAAACAAAAAGCATTTGGATAAGAGATAGTAAAGTTGATGCATCCACCTAATCTGATAATAGATAGTGGCTAAGATCTAGAGATTATCCATCGGTTGCAAATTATCCAATGAAACCAACCAAAAGGTCACGAGAGACCTATTAATATAATGACTCAATTAAGCTACTGGAAATCAATCATGTTTTCATATTTAACACCTTTGTAAATTCACTATCAAACCTTCCACGTAATCTAACATTTTCTTGATTTGATTAATTCTAAGCACTAAATCAGATCAGCTTAATGAAAAACAGAACAAGGAAAGAAGAAGAAACATACTTCTCGTCTTTAACGTCGAGGTTAAGTACAGCAAGCAGAGCCGTCTCGTGGTGCGATTCAGGAGATTCAAGTTGGAGCATCGAAACGAGCGGTTCAATGGCCTGTGAAAAGTGTCGGCGGCATCTATGCAACGTTTTTTCCAGCCGACGGATCTCTTTAGCGGAGAAGTCGAGAGAGAAGACGTGGTGGATTCCGATCGGAGAAGACGAAGAAACAAAAGAGAACCGAGAATAATGAAAAGAAAAAATCTTGGACTTTTTCCTCGCTGACACGTGGTTGTAAAAACCCCATTAAATTCGGTCCTTGAATCCCCAATTAAGGATCGATAACTTCCTTTATAATTATTTTTGATTTAATTTAATCACCTATTTTCTTTAAGAAACCTGTTAAGAAACAGGGATAATCATGGTCTTAGACTGTTTCTTCAATGGTAAGAAGGAGAAACAAGGAAATATAAGACACAGGAGATGAATTTTTTTGTACATTTGGGATTGAAACACATGTTTTAGTCAAATCATTATCACATTACTTTCTGCATCTTAATACAAACGATATACGCCAGTATTAGTGAATGATTATATCTACGCCTACATATACTTGATAAAACTATGATTTGTAGCATGGTTTGATAACTTGAACACGTTTTGTTAGTTTCACCCTATACCATAGATGGACATAGTGATTATTAAATAATTTTCCACGGTTGACTATTCAACCTTGACTTGGGAAACGCTTAACAATTCTCCAGTTCAAGTTTTAGGCACCGTAACAATTTCCATTTGCCATTGCTTCTTCTATTATCAAATCTCTTGTTGTTAGTGATCTCTTTTAAGAACACAAAAATCAATCAACAACAAAATGTCCATAACAACCCTAGTGTCAACTTGTCTCTGGTTCTTGGTGGTGGTGCCTAGCCTCACAGGCGCAAACGAGGTCAACGTAAATTGCCTGAGGAGTATAAAATCTCAAGTTCAAGATCCCAAGGGATCTTTATCAAGTTGGGCATTTCGCAAAGGGACTGCAAGTTATGTATGCAGATTTATTGGTGTGGAGTGCTGGGATGTGGATAGGGTTTTGAGCATTGACCTTTCTGGTTTTGGTCTCCAAGGAGAGTTTCCTCTTGGGTTAAATGAATGTTCTTCTTTGACAGGTCTAGATCTTTCTAGAAACAACTTCTCTGGATCTCTACCATCTAATATAGCCTCCTTGATTCCATTTGTTACAACTCTCGACCTTTCTTACAATCAATTCTCTGGTGAAATACCAGCAGGTTTATCAGATGTTACCTATCTGAACACTCTTATGCTTCAGCATAACCACTTCACTGGTCAGATTCCTCCCGAGATAGCGTCGCTTAAGCGGCTCAAACAGTTCTCAGTGGCAGAGAATCAACTGACCGGTCCTGTCCCAGAATTCAACGAAGCCTTGGGAATTGGAGTGGAGAGTTTTGCTAATAACACAGACTTGTGTGGTTGGCCTATGGATTATTGCATTGAGCAGGAAGAAAAAGTGAGCCGGTTTGGGAAGATGGGTGCAGCAATTGGTGCGGCTGTATTTGCACCAGTAGGTGCCTTCTTAGGCTGGTTCTTCGATAGCAGGAAAAAGAAACGAGGAGATATAAGACACCGACGAAGCTGAATTTTCTACATAACACGTGTTTTAGTCAAATGAATATCAAATTACTTTCTGCATCTTAATACAACGAATAATTGAAAGTATATATATATATATATATGCATGCAGTATCAATGAATAATTGAAAGTATATATATACATCAAAGACATATTCAAACTCAAAGAAACAGAAAGATCGATGCGAAGAACTAGAAACACCTGCTGAAGCTTTTATTCAGTATCTTATTTTTTGTATTCAGATTCTGTCTTTCGGAAAGAGAAAAGAGAAAAAGCAAAAGAAGTTGACTAATACATGTGGTTTTTTTGTCATGTTTAAATTGCTTTTCATGCTCTAATATGATACATAGATGAGACATCAGTACGCGGTTTGTCAAGCCAACGAGACCTATTTCTCAGTAATAAACATTTCTTGGCTTATTGATAACATCGATGACAAACTTGCCAAGTTGGCTTTTATTAACGGCCTAACTGGTTACAACGCAGGGATTGCAGTTGCGGTTGCGGGCGTTTACGGATGCGGGAGATTGCGGTTTTAAGCGTTAATAAGAGATTTGTACGACTGGTTCAGTCGTTAAAAATTATTACGTTTGCGGGATACTTATAACTGGTTTATCATCAAATACAACAACGATTAAGTAATAAATTAACAATATTTATATTTTATATAATTATCAAAATATTAAAATAATATTTTCATGATAAATATAAAAATTTTATTGCACTATTAAATTTTTAAAAATTAAAGAAAATATTTTTGTGGAAATTTTATAATATAAATATTTCAGTATTTTAATTGAATATTTTACTTCTATATTTATATAGTTTTTTGGAAAAAAAATATTTTTTATACTCCTACAATCGCCCGCAACCGCAAACGCTAGCTGCAACCAGCTTTTAAATTTTAGCGATTCAGAGCGATTTGAAACGATTTATAGCATTTTCTGTGATTGTTGCAAAACGCCAACAACCGCTATCAACCGCAAAAACTGCGTTTGCGGGTGATGGCGGGAGAACCAGTCGGGCCAAATCATTGATGTAGATTTTATCAAGTCTCTCAAAATATTTAATGTTTTGTAAATAGTAATTAATTACAAATTAACATGTGTTAAATAGATTCCTTTTACGCTTATCTTATTTGAAAGATTCCTTTTGAGACACATCTTTTTAATTCCCCATGTTCAAGTGTTGGCTACCTATCAGTTTCCAGTTGCCATTGCTACTTACAGACATCTCTCTCTCTCTCTCTCTCTCTCTTGTTGTTTGCCCAAAATCACAAAAAAATGCGCATAATAACACTGGTCATAACTTGTCTTTGGTTCTTGCTGGTGTCTAGCTTCACAGGCGCAAACGAGGCCAACGTGAATTGCTTGAGGAACATAAAGTCCCAAGTTGAAGATCCCAAAGGATATTTATCGAGTTGGGTATTTCACAACGTGACTGAAGGTTCTATCTGCATTTTCAATGGTGTGAATTGCTGGAATGATCAAGAGAATAGGGTTATGAGCATTGAGCTTCCCGGTTATGGTCTCAAAGGAGAATTCCCTTTTGGGAAATGTTCTGATTTGACAGGTTTAAATCTTTCTAGTAACAACTTCATTGGAGTTTTACCATCTAATATAGCCTCTTTGGTTCCATTCCTTACAACTCTAGACCTCTCTTCTCTTACAATCAATTCTCCGGTGAAATCCCAGCTGGTTTATCAAATGTTAATTATCTTAACGCTCTTATGCTTCAGCATAACCAGTTCACTGGTCAGCTTCCTCCCGGGCTAGCGTCGCTTAAGAGGCTCGTCAAGTTCTCTGTGGCAGATAATCAACTGTTCGGTCCTGTCCCAAGATTCAATGAAGCCTTGGGAATTGGAGTTGAGAGTTTTGCTAATAACAAGGGTTTGTGTGGTTCGCCTATGGATTATTGCACTAAACCGGAAGAAGAAATGGTCAAGATGGGTGCAGCAATTGGTGCGGCTGTATTTGCACCAGTAGGTGCCTTCTTAGGCTGGTTCTTCTTCAATGGTAGGAAGGAGAACCAATGAGACATAGGACTCTTAAGCTGAATTTTTTGTACATTTGGGATTAAAACACGATCCGTTCAGGAGATCCGTGGAACCAGCTGGTCAGAGACAAAGACCTTCCCAACAGTCTTAAGTTAATATCTAAATATTGTTGTTTATTCAATCTGAGCACCTTGTATGTGTTCAAAGAATTTCTCCTTTTTCATTTTTAATTTCTTGTTTTCTTCCGAACTGATCGTCTTGGAATGTTAGTGTATTCAGCTTAATTATGTAATCTTTTCGTTTCTATTGCGCATCGCCCTGTATAGTGAATAAAAAAATCACTTTGGTTTGATAGAGCCTGTTTGTATGGAACATGGAAATTATGAAGCCAGTTGAGACTGTTCCATTCCATGAAATTTTATGTTTTAAGAATGTTGATGAACTTCAATATGTAAGAGCACCCCCATTGAAGGTTCATGGGGGGAGTTCACACGGAAATCAAGAAAAAAAAATAATAAAATAATAAAAATCTATGAACCCCTTTCTCCTAAAGTTCACCGCGGTGAACCCCTTTCTCCTGAGGTTCAACACGTGGCGGCTCGGGATTGGTCTAGACTTTTTTTTTGTTTTTTTTTTTTTTAAAAAATATCAAAAAGAAAACAGAAAATTTTTAATAGTAAAAAAATGATTCAATGAACCCCAAGAGGGGGTTCATTGATGTGGATGCCCTAAGTCTTCAGCATCTTAATTCCTCTTGGTTCACTTATGCTTCCATTACTTGGAAGTTTTGTAATAGATAATTAATTAATTATTATATGTTGTTCCTGTTGTAGCATTCTAATCAACTTGAAGCAAACCGGCTACAGGGTCAGTTCTACTTATCGCTTCTCTTGGTGCTCAAGACATTGCATATGGTTTTCTTTTGATCTGATGTTTATATCTGCTTTAGGCTTTACTTGGAGACCCAAGAGGCAGGATCCAATCAGCCAGGGATGCAGAGCTCTATTGCCTTCCATGCAAGACACGTCGATTATGTGAGTTTTCCTTTACTTCTATACGTTTTTTACTCTCACATTGTCTTTCTTGAAACAATGATTTCAATATTACTTTTTTCTTTTCTAGAATATGATTCGACAGATTCCCGCTGGCACAAACAATGTATACAACACATATATACATGTGCACAAACCGACCTCTTTCTTTGTTTCAGTGATTATGTTAGTGATAGTTGATTATATCGGTATACGCTGGCGCAAGAGTACGCTTGATGTTATTAATTAACCTCCATGACTGGTATCAGTCTTGAATATTCTTACACTAATTAAGTCTGATACAAAAGCCTGAAGACTCTTATACAGAAAGTCCTCACTCATATACACCATGATTAATATTTTTTTCCACAGTTGGAATATTCAAACCCATGGGACAAGCCGAAATTAATGTGTACGAGTGAACATTCTCATCAAGTCTCCTCCGTAGAACTCCTTTTACACGACAAGAGACGACTTGTGACTTTTAGAAAATCTTTATAATTCACCATGCTCAAGTGTTGGCTATACTATAAAAAACTTCCACTTGCTATTGTTGCTAAGTCCTCTCTCTTGTAATCTTATATTAAAAAATCCCACAACCACACCAAAAAATGTCCTTAATAAACCTAGTCGCAACTTGTCTATGGTTCTTTCTGGTGTCTAGCTTCACAAACGCAAACCAAGCCAACGTAAATTGCGTGAGGAGCATTAAGTCTCAAGTTGAAGATCCCAATGAATATTTATCTAGTTGGGTATTTGGCAACAACGACACTGCAGGTTTTATCTGTAGGTTCACTGGTGTGACTTGCTGGCATGATGATGAGAATAGGGTTTTGAGCATTAATCTTGGTGGTTTTGGTCTCAGAGGAGAGTTTCCTCTTGGGCTTAAAAATTGTACTGATTTGTCAGGTCTAGATCTTTCTAGGAACAACTTCTCTGGACCTTTACCATCCAACATAACCTCATTCATTCCACTCCTTTCAACTCTCGACCTCTCTTACAATCAATTCTCCGGTGAAATCCCAGCCGGTTTATCAAATATTACCTTTCTGAACACCCTTATGCTTCAGCATAACCAGTTCACAGGTCAGCTTCCTCCAGAGCTAGTGTCACTTGGGCGTCTCACCAAGTTGTCTGTGGCAGACAATCAACTGACCGGTCCCATCCCTAACTTTAATGAAGATCGATTGAAACTTGGAGTGAGCGATGTTGCTGATAACAAGGGTTTGTGTGGTCCGCCTATGGATTATTGCACTGAACCGGAAGAAGATATGATCCGGTTTGGGATGTTCGGTGCAGCAGTGGGTGCGGCTATATTTGCACCAGTAAGTGTGTTCTTCGATAACAGGAAAAAGAAACGAGGAGATATAAGACACCGAAGCTGAATTTTCTACATAACACGTGTTTTAGTCAAATGAATATCAGATTACGTACTTTCTGCATTAATACAACGAATAATTGAAAGTATGTATATATGCATGCAGTATCAATGAATGATTAAATCTCAACTTGGAACACTTTTTTAACCCCCACACTCAAATTAGAATTGTAGTAGCCACCTAAATCTGCAATATAAGAATTTCTGTGTGTGCTTAGTCGTGCTTAGACTGTTTCTTCGTTGAAGAAATCTGAAACTATCAAATACATTTTTAATAAAAATTTACGCCACATAAGTTTCAAAAAAAAAAAAAGAGAGAAAAGTGCCATTAAGATGGGACAACATCTTCAATACCCATCCTCCTCATCACTCAATCTCCTATACCCAAATTAAAGCCAAAAAAATCTTTATTCATATTTGAGCAAAAAAACCCATTAAATTTAAAATATTAGTTATTTTAATTCTCATATTTTGTTGACTATGTCATTTAAGAAATCTGAATATTCAACTGTTAAAATCGATTCTAAAAATAAATGACTGTTAACTTTCTAAACGATATTGTTTTTTAAAAAATAGTCAAACGACGTAGTTTTACTTCTTTAAATAAATAAAGCCTTCTTTCACGACATCAGAGTCCCAAATCGACTTCATTTTCTTCATTCGAAAATGAAGAAGATGATGTTAATTTGGGGTTCTCACTCACGAAAAATATATTTTAAGTGTTTTTAAAAAGCAAAACGACATTGTTTGATTAGTATTTTATTAGTTTTTGAAACAATTTCATTTAAAAAGTACACATATGTCTATTTTTAATCAAATTTAAGAGTTGACTATTCGGGTTTTTTAATTGGCCGAGTCAACAAATTATAAAAGTTAAAACGACTAATATTTGAAATTTGAAATTTTTTTTGGCTCAAACATGAATTAATTTTTTTTTGGTTTTACTTTGAAAATTCAAAGTTCTAATGGTTGTTTTCTAAAAAGAAAAAATACTGTATACAAACCAGCGAAGTCTCATCAATTATGAATAATTTGTTTTTGTTAAGAAATGAAGATGGTGGTTGGGACATATCCGGAAATGGACCAGACCACATCAGTACCATACCAGGCGGCCAAGTATCAGTCACTATCCTCCCTTGTGTTTATCCATATGTTGTAGTTATCCTAATCATTATAGGATTAGGATAATCATCCCCTTTATTGTTGTAATCCTTATCTCCTAAGGAATATGCTTNTGTTGTAGTTATCCTAATCATTATAGGATTAGGATAATCATCCCCTTTATTGTTGTAATCCTTATCTCCTAAGGAATATGCTTATTCTCTTGTATGTATATATATGTATGTGCACGTGATGAATAAGATATACAGAGTTACAACCTTCTTCTTTATTTCACAACACGTTATCAGCACGAGCTCTACCCTAGCACAAAAACCCGTAGCTCTCTCTCTCTCTAGGCGGCTGCAGAAACCCTAATCCCTGCAGCAACTTCAAAGCGACGTATCTCCCAAACCCTGTGTACCCAGACGACGATCTACATACCAAACTGAAGCTCTGGAAGAGAGGAATCCAGCAGATCAAACGGCGCGTCAATCAGACACCGGAATCAACCGGAATCACCAAAACAAGGCGGCGGCTAAATTTCTGCTTTTCCAATCCGGGAAACCCTAGAAACTTCTCCCTTACTCAAACGACTTAGCCCTTATTTCTTCCTTAATTTATTAAGTTATTTTGAAGAAGAAATCCCTTGCTAACTATTCTTTTGCAGGTGTAAAGCCTTAGCTAAAAGATTCAAAGCAATCCGATCTCTCTCCCTCCTAAGACCAAACCGGTTAAGCCCTAATGGAGGTCCATTCAAAAACAAGGAGATTTGAGGTATGAAACTTAAACTCTCAAACATAAGTTTCGACCCCCCTTAAAACTATGATGTTTTGGTATGTTTGAGAAGTAAAATTAAACCCCTAAAGAGCCTAACTATGTACATGGATACAAACTTGTATTCATGAACAAAAGTTAAACTAAAACCCTAATTGATGAACTCGAAATCTTTGCTTGCTTTGATCCGTTTTGCTTGCTTATTTTTATCAAGATATTTATGTTGAATGCTTTAGGAATTCACCTTGATAGATTTCGTGTTTTGAGTTTGAGCAAATTGATAATCTAAAACCCTTGATAGCTAGACATGAAACCGGCTTGTTTTGTCTCTCTCTAGATCCGTTTTTGGTATAGCTTGTTTTTGATTGATCCAATTCGTTTTTGCTGCACTAGATCTATTAATCACTTGCTGAAATTGATCACCCTGGGACTA